>JADDOH010007302.1:0-180469 GCA_016648135.1 Agrypnia vestita | reverse complement strand
CAATATGAACAGAAGTCACAACATTAACTCTCTAGTCAAAAGAGTTAGAAAAATTACATATATTTTTATTAAACTTAGAAAGATTCAAACCAAAGGCAGTTAATATTGTGTATTATGCTTTAGTTTATTATTATTAAACACTAATAGCACAAAAAAGCATAATTAAAATTATTAAAAAAAACAGAACCTACCCTACGAATCGATTATTCCAAGAATTATCTGTACCTACTATTATAGAAATTAAAAAAATTACAAATCTTTAAATAAAAACATATAATGGATTCTCTAACTTATAAGTCTAAAAAATCATTTCTAAATCTAAACACGCTTAAATATAAAACGACGTACCTAGCCCAGAACCATTATTCCTTTGTAGGAATTAAAGTATTCAATTCATTACCCGAAGAACTAAAAAAAATCAAGTCCTTACGTCAATTAAAAATAAACTAAAAAAAATCATTAAAAAACCTCTTGAAATTCCCAAGGGCTTCACTTTATATTTGTTTATTTTTTCTCAATTTAATATTCATTCATCATTCAGCGTCAGCTCTTTTATGGCGAGTATAACGTTTATTTAAATGAATGCATTGTAATGTATTCATGAAATGTATGCACTAAGATATACCTACATATAATAATAATAATAATAAAAATGTACGTATATCTTAATAAGTTTATAAAAAATACGTTATTTCCTTTAAAAAATAATAAAAAGTTTTCTTTAGTAGTGTTGAGGTGTCACGCAATGTTCATTCAAATATAATCATTTCCATATCACAAAAAATCCTCGATATACAAAGATATTGTCACGTGGCGGTGGCTGCGGGAGGACAAATGAAAACACTGGAAATGATTAATTAATTATTCAATGTACAAAGTCACGTAACACGAATTAAACTTAACATAATACTCTAATTTACACTATTTTGCAATATATCACTCGTATATGAACTTGTTATTATCGCTGGGTAACATGTATTTATCGCTCGTAGAATATTCAATTCTCGAACATTGAAGCCGCTCTGGTTGATTTCGCCAATTAGGTACTTCGCTCGATTATTTCGCTTCAACAACTTCCTGCACCGTGGCGTAGTTTCGTATTTATATCGAAAGTGCTGGTATTTTACGAACTTTCTAGATTATTGTAGTGTTTCGGAGGAGGTTCTCGTCGCTTCTAGTCATCTGTAGACGTTTCCCGAAGGTTATAGACAATTGTAGACCGTTCTAGATCCTACCATAGTGTTGAGACATATTTATTACAAGGCATTCGGATAACGCGCTATTTCTTCTGCTTGCCATTCCGTGACAATATTTTCAAAACAAAAATTGATAATCATAATGCTTAAAGTATACCTACTAAAATAAAAGTAAAATAGGTATTAAAATTATATTTACATTAGTAATTTTGGTTTAATGCATGGAAATAAGTTTTATCTTACGAATATATTTTCAGACAATTTATTACTATCATTTCAATACAAGCGTCCTTTAACTTAATTTTGGTAACTATGAAGATAAGTTAACATATTTTTTTATATGTTTTTTTAACAAGCGAATTATTTACCTAAATTCTTTTAAGTGTGATAAATTCTAGCTATTTCTTGTAGTGTGAAAGAGCGAAAAATTATTTTGAAATGTTATAAAGAACCAGTAAAGGGATAATGAAATACCCACACAAAGGAATCCTACATTTCTATGCACAAACACGATTTCAATTGTTTTCATAGATAAAAACCTATTAGCCCTAAACGCCTTCGCCCCGAAAGTAGGTATTTGTGAAAAAACCCACCGTCGTCTTTATATTTACAAATATACAGTGTAAAGGCGCTCGACAAAATATTTTTAAGTAAACAACCCTACGGTTGCGGTACAGAAAATACAATTTTCCGAAGCCTTTCATATAATTTTATATCACGTTCCTTACTTTACCGAACGTACTTTTATCAAAGATTAACATAAATATTTCGCTCCAAATAGAAAACGGCACAATGTTCCGCGTTACGTTTTTTCGATACAGCTGGAACAATGATAGTTCGGTTCGGAAAATTACAAGTTTTATGTGCGTTTCTTACGCAACACGAACGATGAACACTTTACGAGGGTCTTTCGTAAGAAATGCATTAAGTTAAGTGAACTTTACTTGGTAATAAATGCAGTAATACATCCAAAATTATGAATTATGTATATTGATTCATGAGTCGTTGAATCATGTTGTGATGATCCTGTTAGATAGTGGGCATCCTAATCAAATCGAGCAGACTGTATTTAATGTCAAAATGATGTTCAATTAATATTATAAAGCATTTTATTGTATTTCAATATAAATCGTTCTCCTGGTCACGGTAAGCACTGTGATGAGTCTGCGTGATAGTGGATAGAGGGGTCCTCGTCACATGACGGTATTTCTAGAGATGCTTTCAGTCAGAGATTTTATATGAAAAATATTATACAGTCGTAAAATAGTTGACGCGAGTTGAATTTAATTTTTATCTACTATGTTCAGGTATATTATTTCATTTCGATCTCCTGGTCGCGGCTACCAACTGTGATGAATCCTATGGGGTGACCAGTCAAAAATACGTCGTGGAAAATAATATTAAATAATATAAATTTCATTGCAATGAATAAAGTCATTTGCCGTATGATGTTAGCGAAAATAGTTGTATGGCGCGGGTGGCAACGGCTGAGGTCGACAGGTACGCTGTAACTATAAAAGGATCGCGGAATAAAATATTATACCTTCTTGAAATATTATAAATAATGTATTCTATACAATATTAATACTCTGCCTGTGCTAACTATACATTTAACTAAAATATATATTATTAACTGGAAATAATTATTCTGTGAAAATTGCGCTTTTGAATGCAATATTAACTAAAAATATTAACTAACATCTTGGGTTCGCAGACGAAATCGATAATACCTAATGCCCTTTGCATTTACTAAGTATATTACCTAAATAGCCACAGCTATACCATCCTGTCCGTCAGGGACGAAACATAAAACACAGTTATATTCCTAAAAGTGCTACCTCTTACGCGACAAAAATACCTATTGCAGTCGGGCTATGAATATGAACTATTTCCGCCTCATAATGGCGCCTGGAACCAATACTAAAAACCTCACTAGAAATAATAAATGCGACTAAATCTCGATAAATACAATATATACTATTCGTAATACGTCGTTGAATTGGCACATGATTCGTCTAATGGATGAAGGACCCCGTTGTGTATCGTAATAACTTCAAATTCTTTTATAGGAGCAGTGTGGAAACAATTGCATAATATTACGTAATAAAACATCTAACGAACCTAATAATCTATACATTTATGTTACAATAAAATACGTTCACCAGAAGAATTCGTGTATTAGAAATAAAACATTTCCGTTTGGGGACAAACCAGTAGAATTGTTCGAACGTTGCAAAGGGAAAAATTCACACATATTAAATAACACTGAAATTAATAATTATAAACACTTTGTATTAGCAAATTCTTACCTTGAATGGTTTCGTCCTAGACGTGCATGAACCTGTTCATATTAATTCCGTGAGAAAATAATACATATATTTGCTATTTACGAAATACGACATTTTTGAAGCGAAACTTCTTTATAAATAAGTAGATAAGGTCTCGGGGATGGTTTGTTCGAAAGGATTCTACAACAGCCCGTGAGTTTATATGAAATAATAGTTTCTTTGAATGCTAAATTTTGGTTTTTTAAACCCTCAGCATCTCTGCCGAGGGGGGTTAGGCTCCGCGCCCGCCTAAACCCGGTGGCCGACTTCCTAAGTGACTAAACGGCCCCCCTTGTTCCTCCGGAACTTACTGCATCCCGAGACTCTATCTCTTCTTTACGAGATGTGATCCTGTGACGCCTCTCTTTTAGGCTTATAATTGAGATGTACGTACTCTTTTGGTACGAGTTTCTGATGATGGGTGCTGTCTTGAGGCGCCTTTCTTTTAGGCCGGTGTTTGAAGAATCATGTACTCTTTTGGTACGAATTGATGACGACATTAGCCTCCTTTGCGGGCATAGTCAGCGATGTTACAAATTATTGTGCAATCTCATTATGCCTTTTCAGAATGGCGTCCCACGATTCTGCATCTTGCAACATTTACTTTGGACAAATGTTAGAGTGTTAGTAACATATTTATAATATCCCAGCTATTCCATATGAGTGAATGATTTTTATACTGATTCTAGCTCTGTCTTTTTACAGAGGATGAAATAGAAGTTAACGTTTTCTATTGAGATTTCATAGCATTCAGGCATGAAAATCCTTCCAAAGTCAGAGAATTCACGACGTTGGTTCACGCTGTTTTTGAGCAGGATGAGGCGCGAAGGTCGAGTCTAGTGGCCACTCCGATCAACAAGGGAGGTCCCGCTTTTAAGAGTACCTCACAGGGGCTTGCGCGGATTCCAGGCTTATGACACGAGCGTCATCCACAACCTCACCTAGCTCAACGTTCGTAAACCAGAAAACTCCAATTTCAGTTAGATCTCCCCATTCTGTCCTTTACTCGTCGTTCTGAAGCTACTTGTTAAGCCGGATATACCGAAGTACACAAATCATAAAGAGTTAGCTGAAGGCCGGATTGCGCAATACTTATGCAATACAATTATTATAAGGCTACTAAGCGTTTCTTATAGAATTACGTGTATTCTTGTTTGTAAATTGTTAGTTCAAATAGTATGAAAATCCCCAGACTTTAAAATATGTTCGTCCGGGAGATATTCCCGTACGAACCGAACCAATATCACACAAGAAATCGCGATATTATTTATACATGATTGCTCTGATCTTAAATCTTCCCAAAATAAATACATTTTGAGTGAAATAATTAGTGAATCATAGTGAAAATAATTAATCGTAATAGATAATATAAATGTGATCCTTAGCTGTTACACTTCGTGGTGGAATCCTCTTCTCTGGTGCTGCGGAATGGTGGGTCCTCCGTACGTCGCCGCTTCAAGACCCGCTCTCTCTCAGGCTGTAGTAGGACGGGCAGCTCCTTTGGTTGCAAATGATGTCCACGAACTCGGGCAGCGCTTCCGCTCGCAAGTGGTGGTCTCGAAAATGAAGGGGCTGAGTATATCGTGTTCGCTCCTTTTATAGTCTCGATTGCACCATATCCCCGAAATCCACGCTAGTGCAGTGACTCATCCTATGCGCGATGACCTCACCGCCGGCGCTCGCCATTGGCCGGATTCAGTCATCAGGACGGTCGCCTCCGGCTCAACCCGTCGAAGGCAAAGCGCGCCTGTGATTGGTCCGTTTCGTTAAAATAACAGTAAAGCACCCGCTACACGCGAGACTTGCTGTTCCGATTCATAAATAATAAAGGCTCGTTCGCACCTACTCACAAGGTCGAGTCTATTAGGATTGTCATAAACAATATTAGTTTGACACAGAATTATATCTAAGGTATAATAAAGACCTAAGAAATATTACTTGTATAGCTGAATATTCAATATTTTGTTAGCCTCTTGTAATACATAGAATCTTAAGAAGAAATATATCAGGCTTTTACTTTTAAACGATTCCAAACAGAAGAAATATATTTTTGATGTCCATACTTGACTTTTTTGAATATTATTATTTTAAGATTTTCTAAATTTATTAAATCTATCTCTATGTCGACCATCACAATGTGTAGGTATCGTTATTTTACATAAACAGTATCCGTTACATAGACAGTTATACTGTGGCACAACATGATTCTTTTAATTAAGATAAATTATAAAAGTCTCACAGAGACGAAGCTACGACAGAAACGTGTATGAAAGTCTTTTATAGGATGACCCAGGGCTAACGATGTGTATGAGCGGGCTTAAGTGATCGATCTACACAATGCACCAATTCCATTGTAAGAACATCCACACATTATAAATTTTTTGAATGTTGTTTTTATGTTCCAAATCTGAAAACCTTTCATATATCTGTAGGTACTCTGCTAGAGACATCTATAGTTCTTCTCGTGAAATAGTGTTAATAAGATTTCTTATATAAATATAAATATAAATAGCTTCGTCTCTGTAAGACTTATACAATGTATATTGTTTAATAATTATCCCTATGTGGATAAATCCAATGATTGTATTTTCAGAACATAAATATAAAAATATTGTTAAAATATATACTGGGCTATTAAAGGCGTTAAAAATTTAAAATACTGATTTTCAGGCATATTCTAGTGTATATGTATATATATATATATATATAATATATATATATATTATATATATATATATATATATATATATCTATATATATATATATATATATCTAGATCTATTCTATCTATATTATTATTTTTTATTTTATTTATTTATTCATGGGAAACTAACAGTATACATAAAATAAGATTACACATGATTATTGAACATTATAGAGACCATCTTACAAGTTTCTACAGAATGAATATGTTACGCATTATAGCAACAATAACTTGAGTTATACAAAAAAAACAAAAAAGTGAAAGTTTTACGTTACGGACAAACTATGAGAGACAAAGAATTGAAGGTAAAAGGGGAATAAGGAATGGATAGGAAAGGACTAATCTACTTAGTATAAAGGAGAAGAGATAAGAATAAAAAGGAGTGCAAAAGACATGTGTAGATATAGCATAAATATATCTGATAAATATTTACATTAAAAAGAATATTGCTTAATATTTCACAATAAAAATACACAGGTATCGTTTACCAGTTGCGAAATCTATGTATTCGAAATATATGAAAGGTTTTCAGACATGGGACATATATACACACACAACTCTCAAAAATTAGATAATTTGACAAAGAGATAAAATAACTCAACGTATGTGTAGTGTAAGCTTTGGTTTAGTGTAAAATACAATAATCTCAATTTGTGACGTACAATTTAAAATTAAATTTTAATGCAGTTTCTCAAAAATTTGCGTGTATGTTTAAATAAAATAAAATTTGGCAATCACAAAAATCTAAATAGTAAAAAACCAAAAATCGTGTCTAATAAAATTGATCTAAGTGATCCTAGAAAAATATAATAGGTACATAAGTGAATGAAACCAAAATACAGGGTTATTTGGAAAACATTAATAACCTCACAAGACTATATTCCTGCCTTGATTATGAGTCGAAAATATTCAAGCAACCATGACCTAATATCAATAGTTGTGGAGATATGCGACATCAAAGTATGCATTTTTATTTCAATATTTCTGACTCTTTTTTGAATTCTAACTGGAAAACATTTCGATTGGAATTTCTGGAGACTTTTTATCATTTTATTTAACTTGTATTTAAACGAATAAATTTTTCGTAATTGATATAAGTTTATGTAATGATAGTTTAATGTTATGTAAAAAATAAGTCAGAAATATTGAAAAAAAATGCAAACTTTGGTATTGCTTAACTCCATAAATACTGATATTAGGTCATGGCTGCTTGATTATTTTCGACTCATAATCAAGGCAGAAATACAGTCCTGCGAGGTTATTAATGTTTTCCAAATAACCCTGTATAAACAAATATAATGTATTAAAGCATCAAATCTATACGCAATATAATGGTACGAAATAAGATACGATAAATATGTTATTAAAAATCTCATTATGCGTCTTTTCAAAATATTGCCATCACACCGAGGCCTGAATTTAGGGTCAATACTTAGATGATGTAAAGGTTAAGGCACGCTTTAAAAGTGTTATTTTGTACTGAAAATTACGCTTATAAGGCTTAACCTTTAAATAATCTAAGTATTGACTCTGAAATTGGGTTTAAGCCGTTAAGATGGCCGGCTGCGTTGTATGTCATAGAGTAGGTACCGAGTTATCTCAAGTAACGTGTGGAAATGTAATGACCAAAGTATGTTAGTACCTACGCCACACTTACATTGACAAATAACCACACGACACACCTACGTAAACGCATTTGGGTAGGCAATGCTTGAAGACTAAATTCAAAATTAACACGACTGCCACAACTGAAGCTGCCCTATAATACTGGCGTCTAAATCTAAAAATGTTATTTTACCACGCCTATATCAGCTTCAACGATTGTCAGTTTGTGATTGCGCACAGTGATTTTGTACGCTGGATAATATTAAAACTAAAATGTTGAAAATTATATATTTTTAAAACTGGGCTTGTATTTGAACGTACTAAAATGTAAAAAATAAATTTACGGACAATTTTTTTTTGCTTTACCCTCCAAATAAAACCGTGGGCGCTTTCCCTCCCTCTAGATCAATATCGTAAGTGGACACTCTTTATTTGGAGGGTGAAGCAAAATTTTTTTGTCCGAAAATTATTTTTATTTGACATTTAAATTTAGATTACACGACTCTTTTTCTTTTGATAATGGAAATATTATAAATGAATATTCACGATTTCAGTATCATAACATTAATAATTTCAGTAACATTAATCATACCGAGTACCTACTCAGCAGGTGGTAGGCTCTATATTCTTCGTAGGTACTAACCAGATGGTTAATTCAAACTTCATAGATTTTAGATTAGGGGTTGTTAACTCTAAAGGGGTAGTCTGAAAACTCACAACTATCGACCGTCGCTTGGAGTTTATGTCGTAAATTAAACGAGGAAGATTCTCCTGTTGCATAATTAATGTCCCAAAACAAATTTGGGAAGGTCAAACATAAAGAAATGACAAATGCCCATCTAAATAGATTTTTACCACGCTTCACCCGTTTGTCTGGACATAATCTTACAATCGATATTTTACCCGTTTTCCAATGTCCAACTGAACTAAAATTTTGCACACAGACATTAACTCGATGACAATACACGAATCAATCAATCCGATTCACTAATTAATTATTTAATCCGTCATTATTAATAAATCAAAATTTTATATGGGACATTAGTTTATGAGCTCACCAAAAGACGGCCCTAGTTTCCAATTTAAGGGATTTTGAAGACTAAAAAGTGGTCAATATTATTATGTGATTTTTTTTAAAAACCATGCTTGTATTTAAATGTATCTACTAAAAAGTAAAAAATAAATTTTCGGTCAAATTTTTTTTGCTTCAATCTCCAAATAAAAGCAAGTTCGCTTTCCCTCCATCAACAGCAGAATTCTGTAATCTATCTCAATATCGTAAGCGCCCACCTTTCATTTGGAAAGTGAAGCAAATCTTTACGAAGCAGTCTAGATTGGCAATTGGTCTGTAGTTTGTCTCGTCAGTTTTGTCTCCTTTATGGATTCTAGGGATTGGTATTATGAATGCAATTTTCCATTCATTTGGAAAAATGCACATATTTTTGGTCCCTTACGTGCCAATTCATCGGCGAGGCTTATTGTATCTGGTGTATTTGAGATTTTAGCTTTTATTATTGACGAATTGCCAGAATACTTTAGGGTTTTTATCGATGTTACACTCATTTTTTATACTGTTGAATAACAGTATTCAATAAGTTTTTTGCTTCCGCTTCTTGATTTTGAGAAGGTAAGCTTATCTAGATTGTTAACGTGTTATTTGTAATTTTTGTGGATTTTCTTTTGTCTCGCATAAAGTTTGGTGAGTTGGTAGCTGGGAGTATCTGAAAGGGAAAAGCCTTTTGGTTTTGATGTTTTGTTTGAAAGACATGTCTGGTTATTTATTAGTGGAGCAATTTCGTTACAAAGTGAATCAACAGAATCGTTTGTCCCGGGGCCCAGACCGCCTCAAAAGGATTCTACGTAAAGCAGTTTTACATTAACAACGATTCTTATATGATTGTACGGTGCCTGTGTCACGCTCACTACCGATTACATGGTGTAAATCGATGTTTAAATGTAAATTTAGTTAAATCGTGGCTCAGGAAGTTCGTGGAGACCAGTTCAATGTTATACAGAAGAAAATAAGTCGGCCAGGAGCAGCAGGAGAAGGGAACAGCATGTCACGCAAGTTAACAAGTCTGTACTGTGAAGATCCAGGCTTGTCAACTCGCAAACGTTCTATTATACACATGGCGACACCAAGATCAATATTGCGTCGAATTTTGAAACTGGAAATGAAACTACATTCATGTAAGATCTAATTGGTGCAAGATTTAAAGTCCGATGATTGTACTTCACGAAAAAGATACATTGAGACAATGTTCGAGCGTTTCATTAATTTCAACAAGATTTTGTTTTCCGACGAAGCCCATTTTGATTTGAACGGGCGTGTTAATATATCGGTTATATATAATAATATATATATATATATATAATAATATATATAATAATAATCGGAATCGCAGGTTTTGGAGTAGGGAGAACCCCAAACTCAAACATCAAAAGGTTGTGACAAAAAAGTGACAGTTTAGGTGGCTGTGCTTTACATCACAGAGCATTATTATAAAAAAAAACGATTTTTGAAAAAAACCGCTTTTCATGTTTCATTATTTCATAAAACCCGGTTTTACACGGTTCTTGAAGTTTTACAAAAAAATCAAAATTGCCTTGTTTACTCCAAACTTTTTAAAATTATTCCCAACTAAGGAAATATTTTTATTATTTGCATTGAAAATTGAATAAATAAAATAAAATTTGCTCGGCCCAAAATTCACCTTTTTATTAAATGTTTAGAGCTGAGTTGAAAATATTGTCGGATTTATTCAGAGGAAAATATACCCAAAACTATTATTTTAGACGCGTAATAGAAGTAATTATTTCAGTGAATGGCTGAAGAGCTTCATTCAAGATTTTTCTACCAAAAAACATTTGTGATGTTGTTCAAGAAAAAGCTCCCGTATCGGCTATACACTTTCGCCATCCAGTTTGGCATTGTTTTAATGCTAAAGAATTTCATATTATTTTGACAATATATAATTTATATATATGTAATATACTGAATGGTAAAATATTTTATTTCATTTTATTTGCAACTAAGGGCCGCCAGGGCCGATTGTATCGTTGTATCGACTTGAATTATGTGATCGTTCATAAAAACCAAAGATTTGCACAAAAACGGATTGTGTGATTGGTGGAAAATGCAATAATCGAAGGTTCAAACGAAAGATTATTATAAACCAAGTTGAAACAACTGGCTCTAGAGCGGTTTCAATTCCATTTCTATTAACCATTTCATAAAACTTTGAATATGATATTTAATATTGAAAACCAAGTTAAAAAAAAGTTTCTGAATTATGAAGATTTGGTGGAAAAACCGTCAAGTCTTAATTGTATCGATCGGCCCTTATTTCTTAGGTACCCACCGATAGACCCAGATCCCAGGCCAGCGGCGGGAAGGTGGACATTTAGAATTTAGACGACATCATTTTATAAATAAACATTACCATACGACCTGCAGTTTAATTAATTTTCGAAAATACAAATCATATAGCCAGTGCTGTATATTGGTATTTTAAACTTGTTAAAAAATTGTTATTTGTAAAATATTTTTGATTTGTTAAAAAAAATTATTTGCAAAGATTTGTTAAAAAAGAGTGTAGGTATATCATTTCGAGACGATTTACTTTTTGTTTAGGTACTTTTGAAGTGATCCTGCCAGGTATTCTGCTAACTAATAGTCCATTTTTTCCAATATCTGTATGAGCGATACCGATTATTTTCAGTTAGATTATAACAAAATTTTTACAGAAAAGTCTACATTCTTATGAAGAAGTCTACATTCTTAATATACGAGTAAGTATATTATATGTGGGGTATAATAGCAAAGGAAGCAAAATCCAAAAAATGAAAAAAAAAAATGGTTTGAATGCAGTCACCGAGGATAACTTATTTAAAATATACTGATTTCTAGATTTTATTTATCTATCCCTTCCAAAATCATGTTTACTATAAATTTATAGATTATTTTTTCTATAAAATGTCGAATTTGGTACATTACAAATTGAATACTGTAAATGGATAAAACACTAATCCATTAAAAAACAACACAAACTCATTTTTCAGTATTTAAAAACATTTGTTTATGTATAAATAAGGTTTTTAAAATTAAAAATTAAAAAATATAAAAAAAATTATTTCAATTTATTAAACTCCTTTTTTTACCAGTATTTTCATTCAGAATATTTTGAGTATGTCCAAATTTTTCAGAACAGAACTGGATTTTTGTCACAGGAACATCAATAATCAATTAATGTATATTATAGATGTCTCACAGAGACGAAACTGTATATATAATATAATATTTCTGGCGTATAATACTGTAATGTAATGATAGAAATTCGGATGAATTTCATTAGACAAGATAAAGTATATAGCTAAAAAACTCCAAAATCAAATATAGATGTCTTATTTAGCGACATCTGTGGTCAAGGGGAAGGAAAATGCTCTTTTGTGGCCGGCCGCGGTGAGGATCCTTGCAACTCACATGTGAAACGTGGCGTATAATTGAAATATATACAACTTCCAAAAATTAATAGACATGGTATTCTATCATGGGTGGAAATGGCGAACGTTACATATGTGTAAAGTGATCACTTAAGCCAACTGTACGATAGGTCATAAGTCCTATGTACACCCGTAAAGACTTCTATACCTACTTTCCCTTAATAAAAACAATTTTACAGTTTCGTCTCTGTGAGACATCTATAATATACATTAATGAATTAGAATATGTATTTACGGGTATAAACACCAACACAACGAAACAATGTGCCTCGTACGCACGGCTTACACATACTAATTCAATTGTCTTTCTTAAATGGAATGAGATATACCAAACAATATATTACGCAATACAATCTTATGCAATCTTTTTAGAAAACGATTTTGTTAATTTTGGTCATAAAATCGGTTATCTATATTTTTATATATCTGGTATAAATAATTTTAATTATCTATTATCTAAAGAGTTAAGGTTGTTATTACGGTCGTTAGACATATTTAACTGTAATTTCTGATATTTTATACGCACCGTATGTATCACCGAGAAGCGAATCTCGACGTTTCTATTGGTTGGACGTTGGATACTTATCCACTTATCTACTTATTGTTGACGACCACAAAACATAATAAACGCCATGATGTTATTTTTCAAGATTTTGATCCTTAAAGGACTAAACGTTTAGAGATGATTTTCATATTTCTCAATCCTGCATGTTCTGAGTTGTGACGCTTTTCTATCAAAGGAACAATATATATACACAAACATTAAACGAGTAGGTATAATATATAATAGTTCACACAAAAAACACACTAGACAATCGTAAATGAGTTGAGCTTTGTTCTGTACGTTAATAATATGTATTTTTATTTTTAATTTCAAGAATTATCCTTAATTATATTGTTCAACGATCAAAAATTAAAATTTGAAGCCTGGAACATGAATTAGTTGAAATTTTTTATGTTTTCATGATCAAATCATGTTTTGGTTCAAAAAAATATAATTACAAATAAGCATTTATGGTCTTGTCTACCTTTAAAATAATTTCCGAATTTGAATCAAAAAATAAATTGAGCATCGAAATTCTGTCTCCACCACAGAGTATAAAATTGTACAGAGATGAACTAAGCATCTTCTATAGGCGAGGGAATGGGTTCACAACGCAAGTATGTCCCACCTCACATATATTTATGGTACAATTATAATGAATTTAAAGTATTTATTCTTGCATAATAAAAATCCTCTAATAAAAAAATGTTTTTTAATTCTGTTCCAAATTCAGTCTCTTCTAGTAAAAACGTATTTTTGTAATAAAATAAAGTAGGTTTTAAGAGTATTTATGTTTCAATTATCTTCATTTCGAAATTTACAAGCTCGTTTTTTTTTAATAAGTCAAACGTATTGAAATGAGCACCGGAACCAGACCGTGCGCCAAGAAATTTATTTTATATATTTAGAAAATTTACGTTGTATATTTTGAAAGAGGCCTGCAGTGAGAACAAGAAGCATAATTTTTTCTTAAGCATATATTTTTAAAAGAAACCGTAATAATAAATATATCTCGTAATATTATTATCACATTTAAAAAAAAATAGAGATATGAACGCGGAATACGTATCACATCAATAATATTACTATTTTCAAACTAAGCTAAACGCTTGTGCTATGAAAATAGGACTAACTTGCTTGTCTGGAGTGCGGTCCGAACCAGCGACCTTTGGATCACGTGGCGAGAGTCCTAACCACAAGACCAATAAGCTACTCACTATTATTATCATTACATTAATAAACATATTTATTCAGATTTTAATATTTCCCAATATTCTGCCAGATAAGTATTAAATTTAGATTTTTATTTCCAAATACATGTTTAAATAAATGTCATTCTTCTTGTTCTCACTGCACGCCCCTGGTATTTTGGTGGTCTGTGGTCTCTACACTAAAAACTTCTACCGAATAAACATGTTAATCAATTAATAAATGAGACTTACAGATAAGGTCGATATATTCACGGAAATGTACGAGGCCGCTATAGCGTAATTGGATAACGCGCCTACCCTGGATAGGAGGAGATCCGTGGTTCGAATCTTTTTTCGTTGATTTGATTTTTCTGTATGTCTTTCTAATAGATTAACAAATTTGGTTTTAAAAAGAAAATCTTTTATGGATGGTAAACTTTTTAGAACCCTGGCGACCAATCACGTAAAATGATGGATCGGGCCAAGAAAATAAATATATGGCTTTCGACCTTTCAGTTTCTCGTAGTTTCCTAGATGTCACTCTGTGTCACAGAAAACACACGACGTTAATATAATCTCCCTCCCTCGGGACGGAAACTGTTCCATTTGTTCTTACTTTAATGTAAAGATCACGACCTTTCCCAAATTTGTAAAAAAATACATTATGTAGGTATGTGGGCTCAATGATAAAATTGTAACATATGGAAAAATAATAAATGGCTAACTGGAATAATTAACCAGTAACGGTAACTTGGATATATTCTTCATGGTTCTGGCTCAGTTTAAAAGCGAATTTTCAATTAATCTATTTAAGAGTCGTTCGAACGAGTAAAACATGCTTACCATAAATAAAATAGTAATATTCGGTCCTGACGAGGACCCCTAACGTACGGAAATACGCACTCCACACTTGAGCGGTGATATTGTATGTCATAAAACTGTTTATTTATAAAGCAATACTTAATTTTATTTTTTATAATAGTGTATTTTGTCAAGTATTGTCGGGACGTGGCTGTCGGCGGCAAATGCAAACATTTGGAAATTAATTAACGATTTATTAATAATTTTAATAAATTCACAAAATCACTGGACACTAATTTAACTTAAACACTATTTTTTAAAATACACTATTTCTCAATAAATCACTCAGCTTATATTCCCACAAAGTTTCCCACACTGCTTTCGCTAACGGTTTTATTGCTGGTAAGTGTTACGCCGGTAAACGTCAAAATAAACATGATCCGCAGCGGTTCTGCCTCCGCCTCTTATACGAAACAATTTGGTTTTTCGAGTCTCGGAGATGATTCTATACATTTCAAGTGTTAACAAGAATGTTTCCGTCGCTTACGGACGTTTCAGGAAATGTTGTAATAATTCATTAATACAATTGGAGCAATTTTCTTTATTTCTAATACATCGTTGGTTTGGTAATTTATTTATTGATTAAATAATTCAGTTGTATCGTTTTAGACATACGTTTTTAAAACATATGGAACTTAGTAAATAAATTTTGATTATATACCTTTCCACAAATGTATGATACAAAGTACAAGAGAAGCTACGAGAAAAAATGGTGAATTTCGATCGCCTTGCCAGACGACCGCCTCAAGCAAATACTTTTTATCTACTACTTGTATGTATACATTTCATGTAAAGCTTATGTAGAAAAAAATAAATACGGTCTAAACGATATAGCAGTTAAATGGTGGAGGAAACATAAAAATATAAAACCTAGCCATGAAAAATAAAAAAGTCTCGGCGATATGATAAGTTTTTATGCGTTAGATATACTCGTAGTTAGTTTGATAGTGGATTATATTTATAATGTTGAGACTTAAACACAATGGACAAAATTTTTATAAGATGAAGATCTTTTGAACCAATTTTATAAATTACCTACTGATAAGGACTATCAGTTTGTACCCGGCGTTGCCCGGACTTAGGATTTAGCTAAAAATAAGTTTTTGGGAAACACAAAGGTTCCATTGTTTTACAAAGTCAAAAAAATTGAGTCAGAACGGTCAAACGGTGTAAATTTATTTGTATAGAGAATTACCCGCGCGGCTTCGCACGCTTAGATTTTTAGTATCTTTTAGTCACATTTTATCAATTTGTGTATTAACCTTAACATATAGATATACGTAAACTTAGACTTTTTTATAAGCATTTTTAAGTTCTACAACCTCTCTATAGAAAGTATTTAAATATCTCTTACCGTAAAGGCAGCGTTCTTAAAAAACGCATCGACCATTTTTTCGTCGACTCTAATTGTAAAATAGGTCACCACGAAAAACCCTTTCATTTTAACGGGATAATAACTAAAAGTCCATTCTAAATATTGGTGAAAGAATTTTTGTTTTCGGATCAGTAGTTTCGGACTTACAATACATCCTACATCCAACTTACAAACTTAACCTCTTTATATATTAGTAGGTAAAGATGAAATATTTTGAAAATTTTCAAAACAAATATCATCATTTAATGTTTAAAATTACTAACACGTGCATTGGAGAAAAATATTTTTATTGAAATAATATTTTATTTGTGAAGTAATGATTTTGAGAACACTAAAAAAAGTAACCCATAAAAACCAAATTTTTATTATAGGTACTCCCTTTCTTTGTAAAATATAACAACAATTAAAGACTAATTAAAACTTACAACATAACACTAAACTTACAGTAATTTAATATATTTCTAAAATGTCAGATGTTTTGAGCTTTGATAAGACACTTCATGCTTTGAAGATTAAATTCTTAAAAAATTTGTCAGTCAATTTAGATTTTCGACATTCGTAGTGAAGTACCTATTATGTATACCGATGGAGTAATTCAAATTTAGAAAATATTCCGCGACGTAATCGGGCCGCCGTTGCTAGTAATCAAACTTTGGTAATGATTCCAATTTGAAAAAACCATTAAAATTTCTAAAAGTTCTGATATCACCCAATAGATTCTATAAGATAAAACTGATAAGATGGTCGCTTTTAATGAGAAAAAATAGATGTCTCACATTAAAATATATTATGAAGATAAAATCTGACGACTGACTTTCTATAGGGTCATTGTGGTTTAATTGGTAAATATGTTTACTAGTAACGTAAAGCTCCGGGTTTGAGTCCAAGTGATTATATGTACTATTATATAATACTAGCGGTCCGTAGAAGACGTTCATTTTATGAAAACTACTTGCATTAGTATGAATAACAGTGCGCTTGCAAAAACTCGTAACATTATTTTTTTGAGTAAATGATAGACGAAAAAATAAAATAAATAGTATTTTATTTTCTAAACCTAAAATAAGCACAGGTAGGTACCCAAAGTATTATAAAAAAATCTCATTCCGTTTTCAAAATTATTATAATTTCAAAATTGTCATTAAATAAAATGAAAACAAACAAAAAATTTACGCTTTTTTAATAAAATTGTCTAAATTGGATTTTTTTAAATATATTTAGATTTTTTAAAAATATTTCAGTTTATTGAAATTTAAAACTAATCACTGAATCCATTTCCATATCGCATATGTCTTTAGTATTAATCATTAATCAAAATATATAATTCTCTACGTAATAATGTCCGTCACTAACGTTACCAGATGGCTCAAATAATAATGTGGTTTAATACAATAATAAGGTATGAGAAAAAATATATATAATTCCCTTTTTAATAATGTCCATCACTAACGTTACCAAGACGCTACTCTAGATAGCGCTGTTCCCACAGCCTTAACTGGCGGCCGAAATATATGCTTAAAGTGAGCCATTTTTGACGGCTTTTTTCGGCCAGTCCAACTGTTGTATAGGTTTTCATTAAAAAAGGTCCCGGCATCGCGACGGTAATGGAAAGGTAGAAAGAAATAAACATTTTTCAATTACAAAACGTAATGAATGCTCGATTTTGGAATTTTAATTTCACCTTTTTTGAGATTTATTATTTTACTAGGTCAAAACTAACTTTTTAATATTTGGTTTTTATACTATTACTAGCTGCTTGTACCCGGCGTTGCACGGGTTAAGGATTAAGTTGAAAATAAATTTGTGGGGGGAAACAATGGTTCAATTCGAACGGTATAGATTTGCATCGAAAATATATCGGTAGGAGGGGTAAAATAATAGGAAGGAAATGTCGCCTATGTTATCCACCGAGTCCTAAAGAATAAGTATACAAATTTTGAGTCCGATCGGTTGAACGGTACAAATTTGCATAGAAAATATATCAGGGGAGAGGAAGGGGTAAAATAATAAGAGGGAAATGTCGCCTACGTTACCCGCCGGGTCCCAAAGCATAAGTATGCAAAATTTGAATCAAATCGGATAAACGGTGTAGAGAACACCGTTTGTCCGATTTGATTAGAGAACGGGCAGACAGACAGACATAGAGTTTTATAGGTAAAGAAACAATACAGAATATTTCTCAAATTTGTAATTATCACTAAAAAACGATTCCAGCGAAACTCCTGTGTATTTTAGTGATGTTGTTGATCATCATTTTTTTTGTTGTGAGACAAGATAACATGAAGGATTATTTAATCGGCACAGAAAACTCGAAACATGTAATTATATGAAGAAAAAAAGCAAAGATTACATTTTTGCTCACAAATGCCTAATTACTAGGACCTAGTTATGAAGTCGCCGCTGAAAGAATGGCAGACATGAACGATTTTACGGTTATTACGAAACGCTTCATAGCCACGGTTTATCATTAAAGCGAGCCTGCTGTTTGTCGGGATTATTGCCATGCAAATTTAGTTGGTGTATATTTAAAAAATGTCTGGCAGTATTTTTGTTTGATTACACCAGCATGGGCACTTGTCCAAAATGTTGCCAGAGATAGGAATATTATCAGCGCGCGGCGGACCGGGTGACCGTCCATTCAGTTTTAATGAGACTTTTTGTGCTTGCAACACAGGAAGAATGCGACCGTTTTTTGGTGGGATAACGAGTGATAAATACAATAGAATACACCATTTTATTTACGTATCTAGATGAACGGCGATTACTATCTAAAATTGTGTGATAAACCAGGACGTTGGATATTCGTCCGAGCCGACAAAAATTCAATTATTTACTTTCTACTCTTATTAAATCCCCATCGTTAAAAAAATAAATACGCTCATGGATTACTGTCACATCAATATTCTTAGTATTTTAAAACTAAACTAAACCCTTTTGATACGAAAATAGGACTGACTTGTTGGTCTCCTGGAATGAAGTTTAAATCTCCAACCACTACTACTTAACTAGATCACTAGGTGAGTGTCTTAACCATTAGACCAACAAGTACTTCAAAGTACAAATAAAAGTTTAGTATTTTAAAACTCTAGGCATATATTAGCGTATAACGTCATAAAATGATGCTGCCGTATTTAAAATATAATCTTTTTTGGTAATAAGACTTACTTATGTAGCTACTATTTACTGCATATTATTTTCACATATCTTTTATGTTTTATACATTTTTAATTTGCTAGATAAGCCATAAATTCAAAATTATATCTATAAAACTGTTCTCAGAGCTATTGTTTTATATGGTAACGAAACGTCAGCCTTACCTACGGTAAACACTACATGATAATTTATATTTAAAAAAATGAATGTAGGTGGTACAAAAACAATGGAAAATGAACAAATCATTTGAATGTAGTGTATTTACATAGTAATTTTTCGTTATCTTTTAAATACGTACAAAAAATTGCAGATGAATTGTGATTATACCACGAAATTAAAATGTTATTAGTTATTTGTGTTCACGAAGATTGAAAAACCAGAAAATAAAAATCCCGCTTATCGGCCTCCATCATCATTCAGGAAATCCAGAATTCCAGGCGGAGGTGGTTCAGCACGATCATAAAGAAAGATTAAATAAATCAAATTACGAACGAATGAGAGTTACGGTTTTTTGCTTGTTTACTCAAAATATTGGATGTGTGCTGTTTTATATTGCGGTGTAAACATTCGCGGTGAAAACCTTTGGTGGCGGTCCATTTCGGTAACGAATTCTCCTCTTCCTGTAATAGTAGAATTATGACTTTTTCCTAACAATATATTTTGAAAAGAAACTGAAATATTCTCATAATATTCCTATCTCATAATATTCCTATCAAAATAATAAACGTATTTAGATTTTAATATTTCGTAATATTCTGCCAGATAAATATATAATTTCGATTTTTTTTTCCAAAAGCACGTTTCAATAAAATTCATGCTTCTTATTCTCACTACACGCCCTTGCTATATATACAGATTTAATATACCAAGTCTACAATATTTGAGGGGTAGACAAAAATATAAATTATGGATCGAAAATACTCAAACTGCAATTGCCCAATATGATACAGAAACCTAACATTCTCAGAGATACAAGCTTTGAAAAAAAATACGGTAATTTGAGGGTTTTGATCATTTGAAAATATCCAATATTTGGAAATGACATCTATACCTATCAAACTCTATGTTTGTTTGTCTGTCTGTTTTCTATACAAATCTACACTGTTTGATAGATCTGACTCAAATGTTCATACTCATTCTTTAAGAAAACAAAGGCGTCAATTTCTCCCCCCTTTTCAACCCTACCTCACCCAGATTCAAATGTAAAGCACTTCAAATTAAATTGAATACTACTGATTTCTGATTGGAAAATAATGCCATTTGCCAACAGCATAAACTATAAATAAAAAGGGATGCGATTCAATCATTTTAGTTGTATAGTTAATTATTGTTTATCGATAAGTTAAGTTTGTTATAGCCAAAATGAGAACAGTTAGAGGGATATTAATATTCAATGAAATGTTTGTTTTAAAAAGGGCTGTCACTGGTGCCCTAAAGGTTTGGAGTGATTTTTTTATCTTCATGTTTTTCTTTTTCTTTATATTTGTAATCTTCTTCTTCTTCTCCCTCAGCCATCTCTTCACTGCTGAAATGTAGGCCACTTCTAAATTTTTCAAATTTTCTCTTCTTTGTGCTTCTTTTCTTTGTAATAAGTCATATTTATTAATTTAAGTAGTTTGGTCTTTAAGAAATGTTATGGGAATATGTAAGTGTACCTAACAGAATCTTCGTTACTATGTTATCTATCGATTGGTTGTATTCCAAAAATAGAATACAATCATACACATGAACAATCGTACAGATCTGAATCAGGTATTTATTAGTTGCATTTGATATCCCTGAAGAAACTACAGTCACTCCACAGCTCTCCCGGACATCTCATCCACCTCCTGCCTAGATCAATGGAAACATTATAATTATTTAGAGGCTTTGCAAAACAATGGCTTCTTTTAAGCAAATCTTTAACCCGGCCATGCTGAGTACGGACTGCCAGTATTGAATAAAATAAACATCAAACCATGAAATTCAACCGTTTTTCTGAATTTTACGACATTTATCATAAATCTCAGCGGTTCTCAATTGTTATTCATTAGATATGTTTATCATTTACGTTTTTTTTAAATTCTGAAATATTAATCTTCTTTAATGTGAATAAAACCCTAAACTATGTATGAGGGGCATCAGTATCCAGCAGCAAAAGCAGCAAATTAAAAAAAAATGTATTGAGGTTTACTAGTTTAGAATGTACTGCATTCAAGATATTATAGGAAATATAGCCTCTAAATTTATAGTAAATATGATTTTGCAAGGCATAAATATATAAAATCTAGAATTCAGTATACTTTAAATTAGTAATCCTCGGTTATTGCATTCAAAACAATATTTTAATTTTTTGGATCTTGCTGCCTTTGCCATTATACCCTTTGTATATAAAATAACGGTTATGAATGGAACATAATAGATAAGAGTACAACTCAGTACTACATAAATTTTAAAGCTAATGTTTTATTTAAAAAAAGATTCAATAATCTTACCATTATGCCCCTGGGGAAAACACAGCATCTTGAATTTAATTTAAATTTCCTTAAACCCAGTGTTAAATTAATATACAACTCAGTATTAAATTAACGTTAAAGCAAATGTTTTATTTAAAAAAAGATTCAACTATCTTACCGTTATCCCCCTGGGGAAAAGACTGCATCTTGAATTTAATTTAAATTTCCTCAAACCCAGTCGCTGATTCTCTACTGACTTATGGCTGGTTGCATCCTATTGGTTTGTTTATTTTATTTATTTATATTTATTCGGAAAACCAACAGCTAACAATAATTAAGTAAATACGAAGAATGGGAAACATAAAAGTCAATAACAGGTTTTCACCGGTAGTGACAAAATATCGTATTTGCGTGGTCTACATATTTATGATATAGTATATTGATAAAACTGTATATAATTGATTTAATGGAAAATAATAATTTTTTATTTATTTGAAAAATGGATCGGAAAGTAAGCGTCACACATGTTTTGAAATAAGTCTAAATTATACTTTTTTGTAAATGCATTAAATTTGTTGCAAGTTCGCTACAAGTTTGAGTTTTGCCTGTAGTTAGTAGAAACAAGGGGATTAAAAAAAAGAGGGTTGGTTCTTAAAAATTTAGGAGGAACATTGATCAAGAGCTTGGATAATAATTCAGGACAATCTATTGAGCCCCAGGATATTTTTAGCAAGAAAATTAAGTCTGCTATTTCACGACGTTTTTGCAGAGTAGGTGAGGTTTATTGCAAATTTCAAGATATTTCTCTCGTGTTAAGTTTAATTTCAGCCGATACGACATGTATATATGTACAAAATTGTATGCAGGATTCCAGATGTGTGAAGCGTTTGTAGAAATCTTTCGGTTAAAGCATAGATTTTTGCGTTTTCCACCAATTGAACAAGTCGTTTTCGTACAAATCTATGTTTTAAATGAACTATTACCATAAAGCAAGCTAATACAGCTGGCAAAATTAATTAGTTCAGTGGTTCCGATAACCAACTAATATTTGAATTTTTTAATTTATATAAATTAACTTTATAAACACCAACTTAAATTAACTTGTAAATTAACTTTGTAATGAAATTTCATGTTAAGTAGGTACTTTATATTATCATTTTCCATATATAACTTTTTAATATTTTGATCTATACTTCGATTTTTAAATTTTATTTTTATTATCCTGACGAAACATGTTGATTTTTTTCAATAAATAAGTGGTATTTACAAAGTTAATTTATATAAATTATAATTATGTCACCACAAAATAAATTTGCTATTGAAAAAAAAAAATTGAAGAAAAAACTAATATTTGGTTTGATTCTACTAACATTCTTAGAGGTTCGTGTCTTTAGATACTCGTGTGTATTATAATACAATCCTCTCTTTACTCACGGATTTCACACTCTAAAAACGAAGTGATCTCTTCTTAAATAGCTTTGTATTCGCTTCTTATGCTTTTCCACACATCTTGAAAAGAAATATAATTTTCAAAGCATACGCGGTGTACATTATTTTATCACTGTAAGTGTTGATGTCTCAATTATCATTTCAATAAAAAGTAAAATACATGCCAAGATGTATGAATTTTGACAAGATTAGAATTGTGTATCGGGACATAAAAACGGGGCACTCTATCCTCTGCCTACCCCCGTGGAGGAATGATGCGATAGTAAATTAGTTTAATTCTTCACCAAAAGGTGTATAAAGGTTTGGCCATTTAAATAATTATTTTAGCGCTATTAAAGGTAAAACTTTTGTGTAGTGGGAGCGATTGGTATGAAAGATTTACGAGTGTGGGGTCTATTGTTATTTTATAACTTGTCAGGAGGGGAAATGGTAGAGGCAGGAGATAAATTTTTGAAACTCTAGTGTAGAATAATAAATTCAATTGAAGTTTTCCAGAAAATCTCTCTCTCTCAGATGATTTAATTATTTGGTGATAGATCATCACTGATATAATTTCACTAAAACATAATTATCACTAAAACATAATAACAGGCCAAGCCTAAGTGAAAAATCGTCAGGATTTCTTTTTGTAAACATTTTTTTGTGAACAATAAAAAAAACAGAACCTTTATATTCGTCGTGAACATTTTTAATCAATAATTTAGGCAGGTATCAGTATAATATTTTGGACTGAACCAGTTATAACCATATTCTTCTTCTTCTTCCTCAGCCTTCATATCTCCACTGATGGATATAGGCCTCTTCCATACCCTTCATCCTTCCTTGTTATTTGCTGGTTGTAGCCATTTCTTCCCCCCACAACGGCTTTATCGTCGGCCCATCTCTTTTGAGATCTTCCGACGCCTCTTTTATTTTCCCTTCAATATTCTTCATATTGATAGTAAAAATAGACGTCTAAATAATTTAGAAGCCCTAGAAATTAAGAAAGCCATAAATAATAATTAATTTATTATAATTAACCAAAAAAATCTAACTTACAGTCCTACATTGAATATGTTCCCTTACACCCATTTTGACACTGTTTCATTCCCACCCCCCACTATTTACCCCATTTGGACACTTGACACAGAGGTAGGATTGTTCATAATTTTGTAAAGTTTAATAAGTATTAAGTATACCCTGACGAAGGAACATTGTTTCCGAAACCGGTTGGTTTTACCAAAAATTAAGTGGTGATAAACAAAGTTAATTCGTTTAATTATATTCTTTTTTTTTCTGTACAGTTGTGTGAAAATTGGAATCCTTTTTTTTTTTTCTTCATATTTTTATATCATTTAATAACAACCACCGTGGGATTGTTATTTGTTTTTTGATTTGTTTATTGTTATTTGATTAAGATGAATTGTAGAAGTCTCACAGAGACGAAGCTGATTATATGAGAAACGTGTATGGAAGTCTCTTATGCGATGGCTCAGGGCTTACAACCTGTACAAGCTGGCTTAAGTGATCATTCTACACAATGCAACATTCACCAAATCCGTCGTAAGAACATCCACAAAAGTTGTATACATGGTCCAATGTTAGGAACCTTCTGTAGTCCTTTCTCATGAAACTGTATACATAGATTTTGCATCTGGTAATGATAACTCAATGTTTTTAAAGTGGAGTGAAGCAATAATAATAATTAATCTTAATTAAACAATAATCCTGCAGTGGATAAATCCAGTAATTGTGTTCTCATAATTTACATATAAAAATATTGTTAAAAACAAAGTTTTAAAAAAAGAATTAAACCGATTTCAAAAAAAAAACTCAAACAAAAACTCACTACCTACAAAAACAATAAAAAGCGAAAAATAAACTGATTTAATTATTTAATTCAAAGGACAAAAATGCGCGATCTTTTCTAACTACATATTTAAATCAAAATCTTACTACCTACCTATTCTCAATAATATTCTAAATGAACCTACATATAATATTATTTTATTTAGCAATAAAGTTATTGTATTTACGAATTATGATGATTTATTTACAAAATTACAAAGTGACAATTTTTGTCTAAACCTAATTACCTATTAATTTAAATAAAATATTATTATAATGTGTGCTCGGCACCTACTGATATATTTGAAGTCGGTGCCAAGGCAAAAATAACGAGAACAATAATACTTAGTGATATAATATATGCAGGGTTAAAAAAATTTTCTCCGTTTTTGAAGTCGGTTAAAAACCATAGTATTCCATTTAAAATGTTTTCAATTTACTATTGGAAGTAATTGGTGGTGGAAAACCGAAAACACGTAGGGCTTTTAGGTTCCGTTGCCCGATGGAATGGAACTCTGGACCACGATGTTATCTCCCCATCAAATTAACGAGGACAGTGTGGCCAGCTCGGGCATTGTTTTCGTTTCCCGATAGATGAGGGATAAGCGGGGAATATCGGGAAGTGGGGCAATCACTGGCCACATTAATCAGCCGCACACTCTCGGAGCGGGGCGCGTCACATTAATTCGCGGCATTAATTGAATTAACGATGACAAAGCGCCATCTGTCTCAAGCAGTCACTTTTGTCGTTTGTCGCAGCGTGATTGTGACGAGATGGCACGCCGTGGTAAATTATCATTTTATACTTAAAAAATGGGGTTAAAAACACGAATATATTGATTTTCAGGCGTATTCTAGTGTATCTGTTAAATGAATAATGCAGGCATCGAGGAACACTAATTTACAATGTACTGAATTCGAGATTTTATAGGATACATAGCATATAAATTTATAAAACATGATTTTGGAAAGGATAGATACATAAAATCTAAAATTGAGAACATTTTAAATTAATAATCCTCGGAGACTGCATTTAAAACAATTTTATAACTTCTTGTTGCTGCCTTTGGTTTTATACCCCATTATATAAACACTAAAAAATAATATTGTTTAATATTCCACATTAAAAATTATAGAATATCATTACTTGCTGTGAAAACTCAATATATTACTTCATGTATATACCACTTTCAAAAATTTGATGTGTGGATGTGCTTGCGAAGGTATTGGTGAACGTTGCATTGTATAGGGTGATTTCTTAAGTTAGCTCACACCGGTTGTAAACCCTGGGCCATCGTATTAAAAAAGACTTCCATACATGTTTCTCATCTTCACAGGTTTTTCTCTGTATGTCTCCCATATTTTATCTTAATTAAAAAGATCACCGTCATGTAATCGAGCTGAAATTTTGCTCATCGACTTGATGTCGATGACCATGCATTCTTACATTTGGGGTCACACACACACACACAAAAAATGCAAATTTATCTCAGGTTTTCGGGCAAGTATTTACCTACTTTCTGGTACTATTGAAAAAATTATTTAATACACGGACATTTTAGAATTTATCTCTTTAATTAAAATTGCTACAAAACAAAAGTTGGTTATTATCGTTATTATTCTGAAAAAACTTCCCGTCGTATCAAAATGCCAGTGATAATTATTACATTAATAGAAATACTGAAGCAACGATTTTCCTGATCTTAAATCAAATTTGTACCAATGTGATTTAAATGAATCTCTTCGTCAAGTAACAAAAGTACAAGAAAATGGAAATTAAACCTCGCGCAAAAAGGATTTATGGTGAAAACTATGTTTTTATGGGCAATTTTTTAGATTTTTTAGTACTTATAATACTGAATGCTCGTCGCTGCAAAATATGCGATGGACACGACAGCCAAATTACCATAGCTATACGAAGATAATATAACAGTGTTCGTTTTTTCGCACTATATAGAAAAAGTAACGCGAACCTGTGTGACAGTGACCTTTGACCATTTGAATTTTTCCTTACGTGCCTAAAAATGTTTCTCTTCGAAATAATTGGAAAGTAGTAGGTACTAATCCTTTTTGGTTATATTAAAATATTATTAGTATCGCAAATATCATTAAATCAAGAGGAATAAAGCCCACAAATCCAATTTTAATATTGATTTGACCTTTTTTTTTAAAACAGATTTCTAGCATTTTAATTTTTTTTAAATAAAGAGACGTAAAATAAAAGACTAGGTACATTACGTATAATTATTTATCCAAAAAAGTGATCTAAATAAATGTTAACGTAGCATAAATGGTAATTTAGTTTAACCGGCAAAGAAAAGGTTCGGTGGTAATATCATCAAAATATTATTAAATATTATTCTAATTGACTTACCGAATTTATTTAAGATGAATATGTGTACAGATTTACATCTTTTTACAGAGACGCTAACTCGGAATGCGTGTCGCATTAATATTCTTACTATTGTCAAAATAAGTTAAACGCTTGTGCTAAGAGAATATGACAAACTTGCTGGTGTCCTGAATGGGGCTCGAACCACCGACCACCAGACCACTAGGCGAGTGTCATTACCACACTACACCAACATTAAATCATTTATTACAATTAAGTTCCTATAAAATAAAATGAAGAGTCTTTGAACTTCGTAGAAGTGAGCAGATGGACCAAATTATAAAAAAATATATTACGTAGACATTTTCATATTCAATTAGTCTTTGCTCTGAAAATGTACGACAAAATTTGGGGCGCGATCACCCGGAAATTAATTGTTAGTGTGCCACCCTTCTAATACTGGCCATAATGCCTTCTCCAACCCTAACCATTTTTGTGTGCTTTGTCGCTGGCTTTGTATTGTCAGTCCGAATAACTTACTCTCGCCAAAAGTGCCGTTATGAGAAATTGAAGTATAAACATCGCGGGAGCTGGAAATATGTCTTGACCGCGCGCCATCTTCCGTCGACTCGGAAACTATTGAAATATTCGACTACTCCACTGAAGATGTTTGTGTTGTATAAAACGTCCAACATACAAACGGGCCAAGTCAGTAGTTTGAGAATTGCTAAATCAGCTGGACAATACAAATATTGCGATGTCATCTATTATATGTAGTATGTACATAGGTATGTTACAGTAATGTAATAAATTATTATTACAAGCTTTTATTTAACTCTCCATGTCTGCTGTTTGTTTGATGTGGTGGGTATTCTAATTCATTTTTCACCAACTACCCGACTGGCTAGAGCTCTGAAACTGTCAAAATTTAAGTAAAATATTATTAAATCATTTTCGACATTGTTGTTTATTTTATTTTGCTTAAACAAAATGAAATAAATAATCACAGTGACGTAATTATACATTTTATTTTGATTAAAATAAACAATTTAGTCACTCACATTAAATTAATAATCAGGTTCATTACAAGCAAGATCCGCAGAAATAGCTGAAGAACATCCCGTTAGAAAATTTGTTTTAAACTTTAAAACCACGTGTTTAATATTTGGATACTGCATGTGTGATGTTAAAAATCGATTAGAGAGGTACACATGTATGAAAAGAAAGTGTATTAAATTATGTCTTGTTATGATTTACTCGATAACTTTGTTAATGTAACCACTTGAATTAATATATTTATCCAAATGCTTTAGAAAATAATCGCATTCTTCATCAGGATGATAAAAAACTAATGGAGAACAAAAAATTATTCCGTATGTTTAGTACCCAACTGTATAAAAATAAAAAAAAGCATGATGAAAAGAT
Source organism: Agrypnia vestita (assembly GCA_016648135.1). Taxonomy (NCBI): domain Eukaryota; kingdom Metazoa; phylum Arthropoda; class Insecta; order Trichoptera; family Phryganeidae; genus Agrypnia; species Agrypnia vestita. The sequence continues at coordinate 151,543 of JADDOH010007302.1, read as the reverse complement.
ATGGGAAAATGACATTAAATAACGGAAAATAATATTTAAATAAATTTTCAAATCAAATATCGAATGATTATTAGACTTTCTTTTAGACACAAATAATATCAAAGGAAAACTTAAATATCAAGATATATTATGATGTCTCACAGAGACAAAGCTATTTATTATAGGAAAGTAGGTATGAAAGTCTTTGGGTATGTATAGAGCTTACGTCCTATCATAAAGCTAGCTGGTGGTGTTTTTTTAAAAAATTGAACAAACCTGTAATGATTATGTATTTTATATTGTAAAAATATTGAAATCAGAGTCAAAGAGCGAAAAGGAATGAGCTGGGCTGCTTTTGGCAATCTTAAACACATTTTCGACAGCAAAGAGATCTCAATTAGCTTAAAAAGAAAATCATTCGAATCGTGCATACCAGTGATGATGTATGGAGTGGAGACGATGGCCCTTACAAAAGAAAAGTGTAGAAAAGCTCAAATGCACGCATAAATCCATGCTTGGTGTAAGCTTAGAGATAAGCTTAGAGATAGAATTAGAAATTATCAAATTAGGCGCAGAACTAGAGTAGTGCATATCATAAATCGTTAGCGAAGCTAAAATGGCAATGTTGCAAGGCAGGATGCTACAAGATGGTCTCCCAGAGTTCTGAAATAAAGACATTGGAAAAATAAAAGAGGTGTCAAAAGACCTCAGAAGAATTGGGCCGACAATATAAGAAGTGTGTGGGGGTGAAGAAATGGCTATAACTAGCAAATAATATGAAAGGATGGGAGGGTATGGAAGAGGCCTATATTAAAGAATTTGTTAAAAATAAATTTGATGTAAATGAATAACCACAATGTACTTGATGTTAATATTAAAAATACAAATGTTATAATTAATTTTATTCCTCAAACAATTATCACTTATAATTTATAGAAATTAACTTTGTAAACACCACTTTTTAATTGAAAAAAATTCAATATGTTTCAAAGCCAATGGCTTCTTCATCAGGATAACAAATGTACAAAATTAAATTTTTGTACATTTGTTATTCTGATGAAGAAGCCACTGGCTTTGAAAAATGTTGAATTTTTTTCAATTAAAAAGTGGTGTATACAAAGTTAATTTCTATAAATTATAATTATAATGTCACCACAAAATAATTTTGCTGTGTTTGAAGAATAAATTATCACTTAAATGAATAATTGATCAATTAGATATAGGAAAGTTGTGAAAATAAATTCGATCATCTCGACTAAAACAAAAGTAAACCAATTTAACGTATAATTCAATGGTTATTCAATTATTAAAAAGTAAATAAGAGCCAACAATTGTAGATGTAATTTTTAAAACATTGTAGTCGACATTTTTATAAAACAATAATCTTGCAGCCGTATTTTTGTAAATGCATTTATTTGAGAGATTTAAATTTAGTAATTTTTTTAACTTGAGTTCAATTAATTATAATTACAGGCCTATTATAATTATACTAATATAATTATAATTATACCTAATCCATAAATGATGTTATTAAGCCATTTGTAGCGTTAAACAGTGTCGGCAGATATTTGAAGTGCAGTATGCGAGACAAAAATGTATATCGTACGTAAAATTTTATGATGAAAACAATTTATTATTGTTTAATGTAAAATTATTTAGTTTACCGTTAATATTTTAATGTGTGACGCGTCCTGCTAATTTCAATATTAACAACCCGAGCAGGAGATACGTTATAATACGATAATATGTCCGCATGACGTGTAAAATATGTACCTCGCCGGCGAGGTGGTTTTATCTCCACTATGTAATATTTTCAGTTTCACTATGCGTATCCGTTGTCTCGAGGTCTCATTACCACCCCCTGTAAAAATGGACATGTATAATTCGAGGATCATGCTAAAAAATCAACTTTTTATTTAAAGTAAAAATTTGACCGTTTCTGGAAGCACCTCGTAGGTGATATCTTCATATTCTTCTTCTTCATGCGCCGTCTTCTATTAAAAGTCGGCGTCCAAGTAGCAAAATATTGATTTATTTTGCGCAAGATGTATACGAGGTCATGAGAATTTTGTAATATAAGTAATATCGCGCTTATCGACCGAAGTCAGGATGTATTAAGAGTACACACCTCAAAGAAACTCAAAACACAATTTCTAAACGCAGAAACAAACATTCAATTCAAGTCCCAAGAGAGCGAACCACTTTTAAACAAATTAACCTTAGACACTTGGGTTCTAAACTAAACATTACAATGCAGGAAAATGTTTCAAAATTTAAGTACCCGAAAAATATAAAATTAATGATTGAAATTTGTTTAAGAGAGATAGATGGGTCGATTATTTGGGAGACTCATCCAAATAAAGTGACAATTTAAAGCCGGGTAACAATTTATATTAGGATAATCATGATTTAATGTAAAAATGATTTGAGGTACAATGTAGACGATGATTGATATTTTTTTAACCGATATATATTTGAGGATGCTTGCATCTAATAAAATCAAAATATTAAACTTTTCCTGTCTCAAAACAGAGTTTTCTAGTAGGCACGGTAAAAATACACCAAAAATGAATATATTTTATGTATGGCATTGAAAATAAACAAAACAAATAAATTGAATGTAGGATTTCCAAGTCAAAAGATGTTTAAGGAATAATAATTTAATAGTTTAAAATATGATTATTTTTAAAAATGTTGTCGTTAAGGGTGCGAGCGCTCTGTCGAAGGGTCTGCCACTGGACTGTTAACTACAATAACGTTATAAAAATAAGCGCTTCTTCACGCGGGCAGACGTACTTAAGTCCACTTAAAAGTTTCTTTAGGCCAAAATAAATACGACACTCCCTAATGCGGGCATAAACCTTCGCCGGAAGCTGTTTCTCGAAAGATACAAAACTACCCTCCTCAACGTCGTAACTCGGGAACATCCCGTAAAAGTCTCGAGCGCCGAAGGAAAAAGGAAAAGTTCCAGCAGGTGTTGCGCAATAATTAACGCGGGCAGATTTTACAGGTTCCGGTTTATTAACATGTGTACCAGGGCGGCAGCGCGGCGGCGGGGAGCGGGGAGGGCGGACAATGCGACACGACCAGGAGCGGTGGAAACTTGCCAAAATGTAGCAACTCGCATAATCTGCCGCCCGGATCGCGGATAATTCAAACGGCCGGCACAGATGTACGGATGCGAGCGCAACTATTGCGCAGCTGCACTTCCAAATGCTCTCCGTTACAGAATTATGTACCGGGTTGAATTGCTGATTAGTTCTTTCTAGAATTATATTTTTTGCGAAACTTGAAGAAATGTAAGATACGTTTACAAGTTTACGAAAATGTTGTTGTCTTAACATTATTAATCATATTATTTTTGATGATTAAAATTTTAAATATGTGAAATACTATAAAATATGACTAGGTTAAAACTGTTTATTTACAAGTCACTTTATTAATTTAATCTTTGAAACATAATGAAATTCACGAACAATTTAACTACCACGAGATTCATTTTTAAAGTATAGTCTTATAATTTTGTGTATCGGCAATTTTATGATAGTACTCTGCAATCCTCCTTATTTATATATTTGAGGATGCAGTAAAAGGTACATTAGAAGGATCGGTCAGGAAAATTGTGGGACTGGCAACAAATTTTTGGCGTGGGGCCTTCCTATTTATCTATATTCACATGTGACTATGAAAAATAGCCAAAGTATTGCCCGAATATTTGCATAAAATACCAATTAAAATATTAATTTATTAAAAATATCATGATTAGATTTACCAATGCAATAGCTAATATATCACATAATCGGCCGTATTCTAAATATAGCAATATTAGAATCTTAAGATTGTTATCCCAATACAACCCAACAATAAAAAAATAAATAAACGAGATGTATACGTCGGTGTATGTTTCTTTCGGTTTCTACTTATAGAGTGAAAAAGAAATATTATTATATTATTATCCGTCAAACGTCAAAATCAATAAATAATCTTTTATGAAATAATGAAATAATCTTTTTTATATAAGCTTTAAATACAGCATTAGTACTTATTTCATGTAATTTTAGTCGAAATGTGAGAATTGTGAGGTTACGTTTGCGATAGGTACTTCGGTAATTTCTTTGGAGCTCTGTCAGACCAGACCACCTGGATAAGAAGGTACCAGAGAAATAAATTGGTTTAAATCAATCAAAAGACATTGCAGACATCGGATACCGCTTATAAAGGTGTTTATTTTGAGAGAGATATATGAAAATATACAAAACTCCTTATTTAAGTACGACGAACACCGAACATCGGCGTGATATAACATATAAAAATATATAATATATATATGATATAATATATATATATTTAAAAAATAAACGATACCTACGTATCGTTTATTTTTATTCTCGTCTATTAAGTGTTGGGTTAATAATCTTAAGATCCTAATATTGCTATTATCAATACGGCCGAATGAAGGACATTCGTTTCTTTCCGAGTACAATACCAACGCGGCAGTACAATGTAATTACACTGTAATAAATACACAAAAAAATAAGATTTTGTAACTGGAACCGAGCAAATAAGTACAACTCAACGTTATTCTATCATCTGGTATGAGTACAAATTTTTGCACCTACCTTAGGCCGGCTCTGGTACTTATACCTATAATATATCTTACTCGGAAGTTACTATTCGGAAAAAACGGGTAAAACATTTTCAACGCCGTGCTAACGATTGAGCGTTTTTTTCCGTACATTTACGATAGAATTCGTTTCTTTTTATTATTTCAGTAAGAAAGATGTATGATGCAAGTGTTGATGGACCAAAAACACACAATAATCGAGAAAGAATTGGTAAACTAGATATTGGAAGAAGTAAAAATGCTAAGTAGTATGAATGTGGATGATGTGAGTAGTATCAGGACAGAAGAGTGTGGCGCTTCATCCTCTCAGCTTACGGCTACGATTACTATTAAATTGTGTCCTCCAGTAATTAAGTCAGTAAGAGACGGTTGCATCAATTTAGATTAATGTTGGCAATAACGGTTTAACCTGTGAACCTCGTTTAAACCGGTGCCATAAAATCATTTTTATTCAATTTTTTGACATTGTAGTGTCGAAATGAATAATATTACATAAAATGCTACAGATTTTATTCTGATTCTATAGTATATCCAACAGAAAAAATAATTTACTTAGACCTGGAACAATGATTTTTGTCGGAAGAAATGGATATTGCTGCAACTCTACATGAGTTTTACCATTATGAATTTTTGTTATTTTGACCACGTATTATTGTTTAATCTCGTATCTTCTAAGATATTTAATGATTTGGTGTATAAGACAAATTTGATCTGCGGTAAATGCATAAGGTAAATAATGTGTTTAATTTGAAATGGATCAATAATAAATTGGTCAAAAATTGACGGAAAGTTAAACATTACATCTTAGTTATACATTTTATGAAATTTTATAGATAAAAATGATTCGTTTTAGTTATCCTTAAAAGAAAGATTTATGCTACCATTGACTTTTTTTTAAATAATATAATTTTACATAATTATTTCCTACATTTTATTTATTTCTAGCGGATTGAGCAGCGATTCCATGAGAACACTTAAGGGGCAATTTTTTTTCCCGATTTCATTCACTAATACCGTTAATTCTTTAGTTACTATATGTGCTAGTTAAATTTTTTATACAACAAAATCTTTCTAGACAAATGCAAATCATAACAGTAAAAATCACATACAAATCCGTTCAGTGGTTCTCGAGATTAGAGCGGTCATACAGACAGACAGAGGGACAGACGCTCGCAGGGGACTTTATTTTATAATAGCAGTGCTTTTTTACATGTCAAAGCTTAATCACTTTAACAAGTGCCGCAGAAGATTATTCTGAAATTTATTTTATATATTATAACAGAAGTTGAAATTGTCTAAAAGAAAATAATGAATTTAATAAATAAATAACAGAAATCCGTCGTGGCGTTCTCCAGATATCAATTATTGATGAAGTTCCGCGCGGGAGGGCTGCAGCCCCGGTCCACCCTGCCCAGATTATGAGGCCAGCAAAGGTGGGGAAACGATAACAGATATAAAGGACTCAAATGAATTATTTATGAAAACAGCTTCAAAGCAAAAATGCCACGGGAAAATATTTATGGGTCCGATTTTTCGGTTCTAAAACGAAATGAGTCAAATTAACGTGAGGTTCATTTTGGTTACAAATATTTGGACAGAAAGCCTTTGATCTGTCAAATGCTTGCCGGTTCATTACAGGTTAATTAAAATGTTGCCAGAAGAATAATAATTTGGAAGGAAAAAAAAACTAAGGCAAAACACATTCAGTATTTTTTCCATTTTCGAAATAGTAATTAAAAATGTCGTAGTTTCGAGATTGGTGAATGTGCAATTCCCAGTAGAGGTCAAAATAGTGTGTTGGTGTTTACACCAGCACACAGCACACAGCAGAACACAAACACACAGCACACAGCACACAGCACAAACACACAGCACACAGCACACAGCAGAACACAAACACAACGAAACAATGTGGGTCGTACGCACGGCTTACATATGCTAATATGCTTGTCTTTCTTAAATGGAAAGGGGTTTATCTATTATCTGCCAAAATCCCCCGAACTCAAATGTCGTAATATCCAAACCTTCTTACTTACTTTAATGTACATCTACAGTAAATATTTCAGGTTTGATGCTATAACGTATGTCTGGCTCTTAGTCTATAATGTGTGTGTACGAATGGTCGTAAAAAGTAAATTAAAATATTCGAGTGCGTAGCGTTTACGCATTTTTTGCTTCAAAATGTAAAAATATTATTAAAAACCAAATTGATTAATCAATTAGATAGGCATTCTGAAAAATCAAATTGACGAAAAATATTTTGGCTGTTACCGTGATACGAACCCAGAACTCCTGTCTTTCCGGGAAGGCGTGTTACCATTACACCACATCAGCCTTGTATCTTTTGACCTTATCTGTAAGTCTCATTTTTCAACTGATTAACATAAATTATCCATTTTAAGCATTAAAAAATTTAAAATGAGTCGCTCAGATGGTTTGGGCATATTGAGCGAATAAATGAGGAAACAATGGTAAGAAAGATATATAATGCAAGTGTTGACGGTGACAGAAAGAACGGGCGACCGCGGAAGACGTGACATGACCAGATTAGCCAGATAACATAAGATGGTCCCGTTAGAAGTCTCAATAACCGGCGAGCTTGTATGAATGTGGATGAGGCGAGAGTTGTATGTTAAGAGAGAAGAGTGTGGCGCTCTATCCTCTCTGCCTACCCCCACGTGGAAACGGCATGATTGTAAGTAAGTAAGTAAGTTAAGCGATCCACTTTTTTACTTTGTGTATCTAGTGTAGCCGCTAGAGGACGCCAGAATTAACTGATCAATTAATTTTTTAATTTTGGACACATTTGCAACAACACACATATGTATTATATTAAAGAACACATTCCTATTGTAGAATTGCAATTTTATCAATACTTTGTTCTGAAAAAAATTGCAACTTCACAATTAGAATGTGTTCTTTAATATGATATATCATTATTACTTCGACCAAACACATATTAATAAAGGATTGTGCTTTCACAATAAAAATATATACTAGTTTACACTTAGTAAATTGACAACTTATTAAACCGAGGCGTAGAGATAACGCGACAAATTTGTAGTATGCAAATTTAATATTACCGTACAACTCTAACTCGCATGATGGTGACCTCCGACTGTTTGAATTCACCATCACTTTCCCAAATATGTTTCACTTAAGTAATTTTTCTATATTTAAGCGGCGAATAAACGAACGAATGGATCTGCCAACAAATGACAGAGAACCGATTTGCTACGCCACTCAAGATTTACATATAAGCAAAGTACCGCATTACATATAGTAAAGTAATTTCCCGTGTAATTGAAAATTCAGCGCTTAAACCAAGCTAGGGGTGGTCCTGAGCTTCAGAACATCTGCCCCAGGCACCAGACGATGAAGATCTCCTCAACGACTCAGGGCGAGCATTACCTTTTGACCGCCTTAATTCCATAAATCGCTGTGTGTTCGTACAAGTCGAACAAAGATTAAAATAATACACACTCACATTTATATTTTCAGTTTTATTTGAATCGACGATTAAAAATATTACCATTAGAGCTACAAATATGTATAGATATGAATTATAAATATTTCAAATAGAATTATTTATGAATTTGACGTTAAAATTGTAGAGATTATTCACGACAATCCTTAAATTTGTTGAAAAAAAAAAAATATATTTTCACTCATTCCTAAATTGTATTTATTGATTTGCGCCAGTCTTTATTTTATTCTGAATATTGTTTACAATTTATTTATCATTGTGACATTATTTATTGTTAATTTATCATAAAAAGTGTATTGTGTAATTTGTAGGTATATGATATTTAAAGCATGCATTAAGCAATAGAGTGGTCAATATGTTGTCGAGAGTAGCTTGTTGGTGTTGCGGTTAGGACTCTCGCCTCGTGATACAAAGGTCGCGGGTTCGAATCTCGCTCCAGACCAGCAAGTTAGTCCTATTTTCACAACACAAGCGTTTACCTTAATTTGTAAATAGTAAGAAAATTAATGTGACACGTATTCCGTGTTCGCATCTCTATTTAAAAAAAAAGTGGAACAGGTTAGCCTGAGGGTGTTGTGTCTGCAGCCAGTGTCATCCAATTTAATAGGCTAGATAATCAAATGAGAGACAGTGATTTATTGTCCTATCAGGCTGGCCTGCTAATTATCAATAATAATAATAAAAAAATAATAATATTAATAATGATAACAATAACAATAATAATAATAATAATAATAATAATAATAATAATAATAAATATTTTTTTCATAAAATATTTATACTTTGTACTCTAATGTCGCTCTTGGACCATTTATTAGGGTTAACAATGACAACAGGTCATGTTTGATAAAAAATAAAAATAAGATAAATTAAATATAAACACGGATATCATTTTGCTTCACGATATTTTTAATTTTTTTTTTATTAAATTTATTTGGTAAATGTATTCAATATAATATAATTAATTCACAATTATATTACACGCTTACCAACTTATAAATGAGAATTTATTCTCGTTTTTAAAACTGGGGGCATTGTCATATATGTATTTTTACTGACAATTTGGTTTTATTTAAAATGAAACTCCGTAATCTCATTTATGACTATTGATTTGATACTTCTTTAATTGAATCCCATTCCTTTCCTCTCCCCATCCCTCCCATTTTATGCATTATCATAATTTAAATCTTTAAAATATTTATTATTTACCACATATTCTTTATCATTGTTTTTTATTTAGTTTTTTTTACCAGCTTCGAGGAAACTTTACTGGTCATACTCATGAATATTTTTTTGTTATTATTTAAAAAAAATAATTTAAAATTATACTGTATGTTTCCCAAATAAAATAAAAAAAAATATCCATTGTTAATGTAATCATTAGTGTAAGACATTAGATTAAATAAGTAAGATATAGATAAAGAAACATTAGATTATGTTATAAAAATTAAAACATTAAATTAAGTAAGATATTAACAATACAAGAAGACAAAAATGTAAGACATTAGATTAAGTAAATAAGATATACACAAAGAAACTTTAAATTAAGCTATAAAAATCAAAAATTATGAGGGTATTGTAATAACATTTAAAGGTATGTATATATTGATTGTTTTTGGAAACTTTTTTTCATTGCATTATTATAATTGTTTTTTGTAGAAGATTTTTCAATTGAGTTTTGAAATTTCTATCATTTTTCCGTCTTCATTTCATTGGTAAGAGCATTAAAGAATGATACTCCTTGATAGGAGAAATGGTGTTGGGCTGTGCAAGTATTACATTTAGGTATCAAAATATTTCCAGCTGATCTCGGTCTATTACTAAAACATCCAAATGTACTATTATTGATGTACATTTTATGAATTTGAAGTATCGCAATTTTTTTACAGATATGATTTAGGTCGTTAAAAATAATAAAAAGTTCCCTTGTTGGGAATATTGAGGATTTCCTCAAAATCACTTTGATAATTACTCTTTGAACTATTTCCACTGGTAGTATTATTAGACTTAAAGGTCCCACCCCAGCCAACTATACCATACTATAGTATGGACTGGGCAAACGCGAAGTATACCACCTTTAGCATGTTTATTGATAAGATATTTCGTAGCCTTATGAAAAGGCATATGAGTTTTCTCATCCTAGTGACTGTGGAATATATTTGCTCTTTCCATTTTAGATTGCTGTCAATTATGACACCCAAGTACTTGATACTGCTCTTACCAGACAAAAAAAGACACATCATCACATACTAAATCTTCTCCTCTTCTCTTAATATTCCCGTTACAATCATCTGTACACGAGGTGATTTCAGATCCTTTTGTCAGTGCCTAATCAATTAATTAATTGTATTTCCACCTAATTGAAAGTAGCCAGTTTAATACTTCGCTTGTCGACGTGAGATTCTGTTACTCTCGAAACTTAAGTAGAAAAATATAAAATTATTATTAAACTCACGTAGAGGTTACATAGGTAAAGTCTTTCAACCAATTTAATGATCATAATTTCCAATCAAAATTATCACAACCGTTTATCAGGTATTTACTTATTTCAGTCAAAGATCGCGTTAAGAAAAATGAGTTATGAGAAAAATAAGAATCAGAAAACTTCGATATCTCGGACATTTAATGAGTCCAGATCTTGGATCTCACTATGCAGGGAAATGTTGCTTGGCCCTGGAAGAAGTGATACAATACGCCTGATCTTGGATCTCTATTGCAGGGAAATATTGTTTGTCCCTAAAAAAGTGATACCTCCATTACTCCAGATATTGGATCTCATACTGCAGGGAAATATTGCTTGTCCCTTAAAAAGTGATACACAACGCTGGATATTGGATCTCATAATGCAGGGAAATATTGCTTGGCCCTGGAAGATGTGATACATTACGCCTGATCTTGGATCTCATATTGCAGGGAAATATTGTTTGACCCTAGAAGAAGTTTTATAATACGCTAGATCTTGGATCTCACATTGCGGTAAAATATTGCTTGTCCCTAAAAAGAGTGACACATACACAAATACGTTTAATCTTAGATCTCATATTGCAGGGAAATATTGCTTGGCCCTGGAAGATGTGATACATTATGACTGAAAACCTGGGGCATTTTTTGGCCACTGCACTATTCGGACGGCAGTAAACAAAGTAATGTTAGATAACATAACTACTGACGTCCAGTGAACAGATAAGATACGAGAAGACGAATATAGCAGTACAAAACGGAAAAGGCGCGTTCAGAATATTTTTTTTACTTGATTGTTGATGGCGAGGTGCCAATTTTATCCATGTTTCCGAAATGGAGTAGTCAAAATATAGGGTGGACGGCAACAATGCTGTAGGAACTACTTACTATTTACTTTGCCAATAATCAAGTTAGGTTTGGTCAAAACGTAATTACGTATATGCAAATTCATTGATGGGTCCAAAGTCTCGCGAAGTAATACATTAGCGGGGATCGCAACAGTATCGCAGAGAGCTGCCGGATGGAAAAGTACATAAATAAGGGAGCGGCGGACACCTTTTAGATCGATAACGGGTGAAAAAGGTTTACGATGTGATAACGTGACAATATCTTAGGGCATCTAAAAGAATTGAGGGTCATAAAATGGTATACGTTTGCAATGGCCCCATTATTTCCCGAGTACCTTTTGTAAAAATAGCCTTCAGCAACAACTGATACAACTAATGGTTCTATACATCTCAGTTACAGGCGCAGATGGGCTTTAAAAATCTTCATTTGTAGGTTCAATTAAGTAATTAAAAGAGTTAATTAACATTTTAAAAAATAAGTGGTTTGTTACATGTATATGTTTAAATTGAATAAGGCGTATAATTCACTTGTTGAAAATAATTCATTAGAGTACAATACTCGTACACACATATGTATTAATTGAGTTAATAATACATTATATTATTATAAACAAATATTACCCATTCTGTATCTGGTATATTATTGTATTCATTCGTCATTTGTAGTATAAACATTTTTTTGTATTTGTTTTTTTTTTCTTATATATTTTTTTCCAATATTTTTTTATATCCCCTTCGTTACTCAAGTATAAAATGTGGAGTGATATTAAGAATGAGGAACAATTATTGATTTATAAATTTTAACCGTTTTTTTGTATTATTTTTCTCAAGAATGTTATTTTATTTACAATTTTCTTAGTTATGTATTAAACATATTTTTTATTGATAATTTAGAGTTCAAGAATATTAAATGTTCGAAGAATATTTTTTCTTCTGTATAAAGGCTTGAGCTTTGTGGTGACATTATTATTAAAATAAGAACACAAATCACTTTGTTTTCACCACTTTATTAGATTATACAATCTACACGTTTCGAGAACAATGTTCTCTTCCTCAGGATTGTTTGTGTACTAAAATTTAAGAAGTAAAACCAGTGGTACTCAACCTTTCTTCTTTTCGGGCCACATAAATATATTAGCTATGCTACGCGGGCCGCAACATTATACCGATATGACGAAAAAAAAATCATATAGGGAAAAACAGTATATTATTATTAATATTAGAGCGCATTCACTTGATTAATCAACAAATATAATTTTTAACTATATCGGAATGGTTATAATATTTATCGCTTATCAGCATACCAGCCAATACCAGCACAAATTTTTCCCTGTATAAAATTTATTTTTATCTTATCTGTATTCTCAAAATACAATAATGAAAAAATAAAACTCAAAACAACTAACGTATATCCAAGCGTTTATTTTTGTTTAGCGTCTTAACAAAAACAATAGATTAATAAACGCATACGAAAACATGATTTATGAGTACAGATTCCAACACCTTATTACGAGGAACGAATAGACACCATGCACTAAAAATACAAATATAAATAAAATACCAGTTTGTACAGTACAAAGATTTGGACATACTCAAAATATTGTGTGAATTATTTGAATGATAAAAAAAGTATGAATAATATTTATAGATTTCAAAAAAGCATCCGATTCACTGAAACACGAGATTTTACTAACGGTAATGGATGAATGTGGATTACGAGGAGCACTAAAAACTGTCGAAAAAATTACATGACTAAAACAAATCTGTGGTTGTATCTAAAGTTGAAATAACAAATTCGTTCTCGTTATCTGACAGAAATTTGTTTTTTAGTTCACGCGTATTTCAAGATATTCAAAACTTTAAATGTCTATTTTTTTGCCACTTGCGGCCCGTGGGCCGCAGGTTGAGTATGGCTGAGTTAAACCATGCAAATGTGTTACTATGAAGGGGTTGGGGAGGGGGTGGGGGAGGGGGGGTCAGAGGTGTTACTTATTATGGAATGTCATCTGGAAACGATGGAATCTTAGGTAGAAAAATATTCAATAGTGGGTTATGCAAAAATTTTGTCTGTGTATTTATTACATTTGAATTAATATTAACATTTTTCCTAATTTCAAATATTTCTAGATTATTTATTTGCGGGATCTTATAACTAACATGTAAACATTTTAAACCTGTGTTAATATTAATAACTTCAAACGTACACTAAAGTACTCATAGTGCGATGTAATACTTGAGGCACTCCTAAATTATTTTTCATGCATTTTGGGTATTAATAATTTACTTTAGATAGGTTTTTTATGGTCTTTTAGGTATTCTGGTATGATTCTGACTTTATTTTACATATTTTTGTAACTTTTTCTAGCATTCTCTGTCTATCTATTATCTCAAGTGATCTTTTAGAGCCTAAGAATATTGAAAAAATATATTAAACACTTTGTTTTAATCACAATTATTGATTATTGTAAAAAAGAAAAGTGTATATTATTTTATTTATAAAATGGTGTCACAAAGAGAACATGAAAAAATTGTAGAAGAAGAATATTTCCATGGTGAAATTATTATTTTCTATTTCTAATTTCCATTTTTCAATTACTACATTTGTTACATTTTCTCACGACTTTTACCATTTGCTCTTTTATTATTAATATTCTTCCTTATATATTTTATCTTTGGAATTGGTATATTAGTCGGTATTGGCTGGAAATCTACCACTATCAAATGATTAATTTATTATAATTAACAATGTACTGTGGTATGTTAAGACTTTTGTAGTCGAACGGTCAAGACTTCTTCAATAACAACGGATAGACGAGAAGTAGTACAAATGTAAAAATATATATAACGTTGAATTACGTTTAAAAAAGGATTAATACACATTTATTAAGCAGGTAATACTTTATGTTCATATAATAAACATAAATATCTCCAATCCCTTATAAAAATAATTTCGAATGTCCGTCCGGAACTTCCTATCCAAAAGCTGATCTCATTTAATTTTCAAAATTAATATGATTTCAAAATTGTTATTAAATATAATGAAAACATTGATTCTTTGCTTTTTTAATAAAATAGGTAGGTACTCTGAAGAAGATTTTTTTGAAGTTTAGGTAGCTATATATATTTTTTAATATTTCAGTTTACTGTAAATAAAAACAATAAGGTGCATCCATTACTATACCGCATATCTATCTGGTATTAATCATTAATCATAATATAAAATTCTCTATGTAACGTTTTTTGTCACTAACGCTACCAGATGGCTTAAATAATAATGAGGTATAAGAAGCAAAAAAAACATAATTATCTATTTTTAATGTCTGTCAATAACGTAATCAAGACGCTACGCTATTCTAGATAGCGCTGGTCTCACAGCCCAAACTGGCGGCTGAAATCTAAATATAATTTCGTTGTCTGTCTGTTGCATGTGACATGCAATCAGCGCGCAACACTCAATGGCTCAAGCAACACGCAACAGTCGCCCACCAAATTACCAAATATAAAAAAATATGCCGTTTTAGCAGGTAAAAGCTAGTATATATACCTAATATTAATATTAGATACATAAATATATAATATATATTTTTATTTATTACATCATATTCATGTAAACATTGCTTAGAATGTTAGCTGATAGAAAAACAAAAAAATACAATGCCTGTCATAAAAAAATTACATTGTTTAAATGTTTACCTGAAGTATTGGTTTTTATTTTATTTTAATAAGTGCACCAATAAATAACTTGTTACATTTTGAATGTCAAAAAGAAATGTCACTCAAAATAACCCATCATCCACCGATAAGTGGTCGCAGTTCTATATGGTCATAATAAATTATTTATTGATTCTTACACACAAAATATTTTTTTATTTTTAATATACATATATAGTAGTACTTACAAAATTACTCAGGTTAATAATAACAAGTTTCAAATATCAATGATATAGCGTGTACAATATCTAAGAGTGGATGTACATAATATCAAACATAATAATTTCTTTGTCTGTCCGTCCGTCCGTCCGTCCGTTTTTTAAATAAATTAAATACATACTTATTCCTTAGGAACCGACATTTTTGGAGGGTTACCTATAGTAGTATCTTTAAAATGTCCATAATAAGAACTTTATTGTGTCTTTCAAAGAGATTTCATCATAATAATGACTACGTTACACCCTATAATCAAACATAATAAATTCGTTGTCTGTTTGTCGTAAAATCCGTAAATTGCCGGAATTAAAACTTTAAGATAATTAGAGTGTGATACGCAATCACACTAAGTATCTTAAAGGTAAGTCGTTATTATTATTTCCCGTGATTTTTTATGGCACGTGTACGGCAAGTAAAAATATATTTGAAAATTAAAATATACATACCAATATTTGAGATAAAAATATAATTATATTTCATTGTAAGTAGTAACGATTAACCTACGTATGCATAAGTATTATTATGGTCACTGATAAAAATATTAATGTTAATTTCCCTTTTTGTTGCGAAACCAGATCTGACTATCTACTTTTTATAGGTTTGTTCCAATAGATGTTACAGGGGAACTAAATACTCAATAAGGTAAAATTATTATATATTGTTGTTATTGTTAATTATTATATATTAAATTGTAGTACCTACTGTTCTTGAATTTACAGTCGCTAAATGTCTTCGGAATATTCCACACATATTATTGAATTGTTCTTTAATTTGCACTAATTAACGCTGTCTCTATTGCTTAGATCACTTCTGATAAACTCCGTTCAATGTTCGCTCGTAGAAACTATTCGCCCCGGTATCCTTTATTCACTTGCGCTGGTCACTTACTAATATCGCGTATTGTAATATTACGAATCACTGATCACACTAGCTCGCTCGGTAGTATCACGGATATGTCGCCTTGTTAATCTCACAAGCTGAATTTCCTGAGCCCGCGTATTAAAATTACCTCGAAGGGTTTATTCTAGAGGTAACGAGAAACATGTTGAACGTTCTGCTATGAAATGGAAAGGCGTAGAATTCTCTCGAGAGATAACGCGGTCACGGATGAGTGGCCCCGGATTGCGTGCGTAACAGTCTCCGGTTGACTGAGCGCCATCGCGTGAAATCGTTTATTTTCAGCACTTAGTAGGTACCCAGTGTCACTACAATATAATACATAGGGGATACAGTCTGTCGTGTATATAAATAAGAAGCAGTTTATTGTTTTGTTATTTAGATGAAGCGCTATATCTGGTCTCTTCTTCTTTTTCTCCAGTCAGTTTCCTCAATATTTCTTTAGATTTTCCTGCTAATTAATGTATTTGATAAATTTTTTCCACCATTGTCTGCAAATCTGCGTAGCTATTGCAACAAGATTCTAGTAGTCTGGTCAGTCCATCGAGGTGGACTGGCAGATAACTCTTTTACGTTTCATCTTTCATTCATCAGCATTTTCTTTGTGATTGCGGGTGATGTGTCCGAAAAACTGGAGGCGCATCTCAGGGAGTTAGTGGACTACCTATCTCGAATCCAATGTGCATTGCTGGCCGAGGGATTCTAAATATTCGGCTGCATCACCGCCACGCGTACCGCCAGTCGTCGTGTTTCCCTTTTTTTATATTACAGACACTAACAGAATAATAATTATATGACATTCTTGCAACATGTGTTGTATAATGAGGTGACAACATAACTGACGAATATTCCAAGATACTTCGTAATATATATATCCTTCTTGCTCTTGATGTCCATGTCTCCACTCCGTAGAGGCCGCATATCAATGTAATCGGATCGTAATAAATTTAGCGAATTTCACTATTCGTTTTTCCAATCACAAATGCAAATAAGGGTTCACCAGAAAACTGATAAGTTATCCGTCAATAGGCCTTTACGTGAATCGCTATGGTTTATATCCGACTCGGAGCGTGTTCAGATGTGACGCCGAGGCGCGACGTGACGTATCTGGCGCCCAGATTACGCGCGCTCCGCGAGCCACCCCCCGGACTATAGCGCTGCATAGTCGGGGAACTCAGTGAGGTGAGACTTCATCAATATAGAAGTCACGTCTCAGATTAAAGCTGTAAGCATCCGCAAGGTAAATATTGAACCTGCGAGTTATCAACCTGTTTTCTCCCTACTTCATCAATTATGTTCAGCCATTACTGTATGGCTCCCGGGGGGTAAATTAATTTGAATAATCACCGGGTCGCCGGGGTAAATTGGAAATAAAACGGTACGATTTGTAAATTGGCTGGCGCATGCCGTAATGGAAGCTGTTTGGCGAGTTGCTGAGCACACGTTTGACCTTCCGCGCCGAAAGGTAATTTAAAACAACAAATAAGCGTGTAATGTTGCCAAATAAACGTTTTTTCGTTAATACGATTGAAAATAACTTTATTTACAATGTACACCAGCAATACTTATTTTTGTTACAACACCATTTTATTACGTAATCTCGATTTCAGTTGGGGTTAGGCACGTACGGGTAAAGGAAAAGGAGTGAGGTACTCGGAAAATCAATGAAAATGTAAATTATTGTATTAGGCTCTGTTTGATTCGCGTATCCCCTGGGGAATATGAAAATCAAAGTTAGTAAATATAATAGTTTTCAGTTATTTCACCACTGTGGATGAACAACTATTTTACGTGGTATTTCAACCAAAGTTGTACTGAGAACTGTATTACTTTTAGCCGCAGCAAAGCCTGGGAATATTCCAGGGGTAATAGAAACCATCCCTGATGCATTTTATCATTCAATATACGGAGGTTGTTTAATATTAATATTTAGTTTCACAAATCACACAACAAAATATTTTAATTTATAATAGTGATTTGTGTTTTATTTTAATAATAATGTGACCACAATGTTCAAGCCTTCATACAGAAGAAACAATATTCTTCGAACAGTTATTATAATTAAATGAAACAGGATGTTGCGAGTAACGTAAAGCAGTCAATGTTAAGTCGTGGTGACAAACAAATTTAAACACTAAACAACTTTGTAAAACACAAATGAGTTATTTTGTCACTACTGTAGTTTCGAAAGGAGCAACCCATCTCATCGTAAGGTGTAATTTATAATACAATAGTGACAAAGTTTCATATAAAATAATCTATTAGTAACGTGCGCGAATTTCTCACTAAAAAATTAGATATTTAGAAAAAAAAACGTAGTCATGTCGCTGCGTCACTAAGGGCCCCATCGCCTATGTCAAGGACGTACTGATTATTTCTTGCGCGGTGGCAGATTATATGCACTGCATGACGGTGTGCTGCTTCCTTCCACGCTAGGGGTCGTTAGTATGCTATTGATCCAATATAAACAGACGATGTCTTCTGGATTTTCTACGTCATTCATATTGAAAGTCAGCGAAACGCTCATATCTCAACACATACGTACGATTCATATAAAATAAATTATCCTTTATTTTAATATCTAAATATGTCAAACGACCGTGATATAAGTGATATAAATGTTTTCTTCATATTTTATATTGAGGGAATTAATAAACGTAGATACACTTAAGACTAATATTTATGCTATCATTTTATATAAAAATAGCAACTTTTTTTGAACAATCATACACTTATATACCAGTGGACTTTAAATAATATAAAATATTACACTAGTTTGAGAGGTACCTACTTCTTTTTAGTGGATTCAAGCATACATTATATAATATTTCTGATATATGTATTTAGTAAATTTTGACAATATTAATGTTTTTATTATAACTTTTATATACTTGTAGAGTAGTTGCGAGATTCAGTAGAATGAAAATTATCAGTTTAATACTGAATTATAATTTTTGTTCTTTAATTTTTAGAGTATTTCAAAAATTTGTTTTACTTGTTATTGTATTATATTACAGGTACACTATTTTTTTAAGAATCTCCTAGCGTAATATATCTAAATGTATAATTAACGTGTACTAAAATGAAATAAAATGAAGCTCAGAAGACCACACAAGGGGGGCAGATTGCGACGTATGAGCGGCTAACTAATTTAAACTATTTTAGGAAATTCCAGCGGGCAAGAGAGCTAGCTCTTGGTAAGAGACAGACTGACAAAAGACGAAACACAATTACACGTTTCTGGCTTGGATGAAGGAAATGATGACGGGAATGACTGGAGAGTAGTTGTGAAGTCGTCTTTGAATCTTAATGATCCGTAATGCCAGCAAAAAGTATGTGACCATACCTACATCTACCGACTGTAGAGCAAAATGTGAATTATTTGAAACAAACATGTCGAAGATGTAAAAAATATTATTATCAGGATCAATTTGTGGTTAAGAATGTTCTTAGGTTTTCACGGCCACTCAGAATCTTCTGGTTTGTGCCTTCTGGGGTATTATGCCGTGTTATTACGACCTCTCTGGTCGACGTTTCGGATCCCATTGACACATCAGGACTGATGTGCAACACGTTAGCCCTGATGATGGCCCCTGCAATGGGATCTGAAACGTCGGCCAGAAAGGTCGTAATAACACGGCATAATACCCCAGAAGACACAAACCAGAAAATTTATGTGGTGTTGTGTTTTTGGAAAGGCGGCAAGCCATTATGGAGTTGTTCTGTAATTATTGTACAGAAAACTACTATTTTGAAAACAGAAAATACAGATTCATAAATTGAAACAATAAGTACAATTTTATGAAATCATTTCAAAATGTTTTCCACGAGCGTTAATCTAGATTTTCCAACCAATTAACGTACCTCTTAAATGGGTAAAAATTACAAATCGAAGTCAAATATACAAAAGGTTACGGTAAAAGTCTGCAATGGTCATTACAAATACACTATATTTGCTGGTGAATTTATGTAGTTGAGGACAAATATGTCACTCATATGGGGGTACCAGATATAACATCAGTGTGTGAAAGTATGTATTGCAACCGTTTGCGGGGTACAAGATATGATGTGTGATTGATCTGTGACGACACTGTCATAACACTAATATTGTATTATGTTGTGTGCATCTATGTTTATTGCGTCTTGGTATTGAGTTAGATAATTGTAGACAGTAATGGCTGGAAAGGTAAATATAATTAATTTGAAATATTCACTTTTTACGCTGAAATTATTCGAAGTCAAAATACAGTAGTTTTCTTTTATAATAATAATCATACGCTATGGAACGGAGTAGTTGCAGAAAGGTGCTGACAGGCGTTTACGAATTGCCAATATGCTCCGGCATCCTATTGTGCTCTGCTCTGCTTGGGATATTCAGCTGCGCCGAATGCTGCTTGGGACGAATTACCAATGGAACATAGATACAATAAACTTATCTATGATGCCAACACAGTTATATTAAAAAAATTCATGTAAATGCTTTTTGTGCCCTTAATTCCTAATTTTTGTTTATTAAAAATTGAAATTTGTATACGTAACACAATATACATACCTACATATATCACATTCTATTTTTTTTTTTTTTTTTAAAAATAGTGATGCGAACACGGAGTACGTGTCACATCAATATTCTTACTATTTTCAAACTAAGCTAAACGCTTGTGCTATGAAAATAGGACTAACTTGTTAGTCTGGAGTAAGGTTCGAACCCGCGAGCCTTGGATCACGAGGCGAGTGTCCTAACCACAAGACCAACAAGCTACTACATTCACATCAATATTCTCAATATTTTCAAACTAAATTAATTTTTCCTCCTCGGTGCTCTAAATTGAGTAGACATTGTCTCTTTGACCATTCTGTAAATACAGGGTTCATATTTTAAGTATTCCTCCGTAATATATTTATGTATTCAATAAAATAATTATAATATATCAAAATTTACTGGAAACAACAAAATAAAATGTTTTCTCGAA
Organism: Agrypnia vestita; assembly: GCA_016648135.1. Classification (NCBI taxonomy): domain Eukaryota; kingdom Metazoa; phylum Arthropoda; class Insecta; order Trichoptera; family Phryganeidae; genus Agrypnia; species Agrypnia vestita. The sequence goes on along the minus strand of JADDOH010007302.1, from coordinate 130,348 downwards.
GACATTTACGTAAATTTGTTAAAACGTGCATGTATTGTAGATTGCATGTATTGGCCGAATTTGGCCAATTGACGATCTTCGTTCTTATGCAGCCTTTTATACCCTTCCGAAATCATGTAAGTCTGTAACGTACGATGTATATTACAATAAGTAGTAGCTGAAGAATAGGCGATCTAGCCGCACGTAGAGTACTCACAGTATCGTAGACCCTTTTATACATTAATTGATACATATATTTACAATTACTTTAATGATCAATTTAAGTAAAAAATATAAAATGTTTATATTTATCCGACTTAAAAATCGAAAAAAGTCTACGTATACACCGAGTGTATAGAAGGGGAACGCGCGTTTCAATTTTAGCACCGCACGGGAAGGGTTAAAGTACGTTTCGACTAACTTGATGGTCTCCCAGGAGGAAGATCGCGTCCCCGACCACTTAGTCACTAGGCTAGTTAGTCCGGCCGTTACATAGGAACCTTAAACAAATACGCAAAGCATCAATAACACGGACACTTAAAAAGTTTTGTTCAGTCCTGTATAAGACAAATAAATCAAAATTGAATCAATCACAAAAGGAGATTGATAGCATTAAAAATCGAATAAAATTCGATTAAAATTAAATAAGAGAGGTATACTTTTATAATATAATTAAGGTATCTTTAATATTTTATAATCATAAAATCGTCATTTTCTATTCTATTCGTATTCTATTGAATTCTCTGAATAATATATTTTTTGTTTTCTTATTTTTTATCTTAATTTAAAGTATTATTTTGATGTTTCTATCTTGAGTTGTTTCAACTCTTCCTTACTGGCAATAATTATTATTTGTGATTAAAAGCAAATAATATATTTTTAAACAATTTTTATTAATCAATTAGAAAAGACATACAGAAAAAATCAAATTAACGAAAAAATATTTTAAATGCCGCCAGCATTAACGCCAAATTAACGAAAAAATATTTTAATTGGAGGTCCGTGGTTCGAGTCCCGGCGGCATTTAATATATTTTTTCGTTAATTTGTTTTTTTTCTGTATGTCTTTTCTAATTGATTAATAAAAATTGTTTAATAATTCACAGAACTTTGTTCTGAAATTGCAACTTCACAATAAGAATGTGTTTCCTTTAATATAATATTTTTTTATTCAAAAGCTCAATTTATTTTATATTTTAAATCTTTATATCGTGTTGTAAGGCATCTTTATAATTTATTATTGAATTTATAATTAAAATTATACCTATGTAGATATTATTATACATATAGGCTACGCATATAAATATCCAACTGCTTAATTATGTTCAAAGTTAATCTGCTATGACAAAAATTGGAATACCTTAAAAACCTGGAATACCTTATATACCTAAAGAACATCAAAATATTAAGAAAAAACAAATGGATTGCAGGTCAAATCAATAATCTAAATATTTATTTTTATACTTACATATACAAATATAGTTGTACACGATTGTTCTGATGGTTTCCCAAAAATTATCAGCTCTATATTCTCGATTTCTATGTAGATTAGTCAACGTTCCTTATTTGTAAATAACTTGAACATTGAATTAAATATTATTAAACAACTTGCAATTAATAATGATTATTAAAATTCTGTACAACCAGCTTATTAAATAGTAAGGATACGAATGATATGTAAAAAGGGGGGTTAATAAATTAATTTGCAATAATTGCAATCATAAAAAATCAATAAAACTTCTTGAAATTTTGACATTAGAATTAAGGAGCACCTGAAATGTTCAAAACGCAGTATCATTTTTTCTTTGATTGATTGATGATTTCATTATCTTTTTTCTAAACATTTTTTTGAAACAAACAATTCAGTTGATATTATGAAGGGTTTCGAAATTTACAATACTTATATCATGGGATTATATAATAAATTAGATTAAAATTACAAAAAAATTAATACATTAGAAATTAGAAAAAGTGTTAAGAGCAAGTTAAATATTTATATGTACAAATCCTTTTTGAAAAAAGTTTCCTTTTAAATTTATTTCTATTAATTATTTAAAATTAGTTCCTTATAAGTTACTCCTATATATTTATTTTTTGTTTTCCTTAAGGTCTATACATTCAACTATAATCTTTAGTGTTCGTTGCATCCTGATGAAGAGACTACTGGTCCCGAAATATATTGGTGTTTTAATCGAATAAGTGGTAGAAACAAAGTATATTCTTTTTAATTATATTAAACAATAATATATTTGTTTTTCGGAAACTTTTGAGCAATGTTGGCACTTTCGCCAACTGGCCTTTGCAACTCCGACATACATTACATTCCAGAAATAATTCTACAACTTCCAAAAGTGACCTTCGTGACGCTGATACAGAGTAAATAATTAATAGATCATTTTCTTCTCCATGTGCCGTTTTCAATTGAAGCTAGGCGACCAAGTTACAGTATGCTGATTAATCCTGAACAATATGTAACATTTTATGTGGGAAATAAGCAAAGGCAGCAATATCCTAAAATTTCAAATTTCAAACATAATAATTTCGATGTCTGTCTGCCCATCCGTAACTTCGTGTAACGTCCATGATTTCGTTCCAATTCACGGCTAAAAAAAACAAGGCCGGAGATAAGGCTTCAATCCCGCGCCTGGTTACAGATAGTATATAATAAGCTGTAGGTAATGTATAAGATCACCGGTGTCGTGCACAGTGAACTAAATTCTGTGGCAACGAAGCCATGAAAACTTCATTCTACAACTGCATCTTTTTTGCCTTCTATCCTCCTCTTCATCTCAGTTATGATAGTTCTTATTTCCCATTACGGAAAATGTGTCCGAAGTATGCAGCTTTCCTGTGATTCAGTTTGGGAGTTGTTGTTAGCTATCTTGTCTTATTCAAACGTTTTCATTGGTTATGTGATTAACCCAAGTTATTATGGCATACATGGTATAGTGATTTTTAATTCTAATTCGGTCATTTAATATTGACTTCTTTTATCGACGACTCTGCAGAGCAGCATGGGTATGACGTAGTATTTTATTGCCCTCCGATGCGCGTTCAGACGTGGTCTTGCAGAAGAGATTCTTCATTTTCACGATACTATTTTTTGAAACCTCAAATCTTATTTTAATCCCATTTGTGCGTCCTAGTCCTAACTAATCCTGTCTGCATTTTTGACAACAGTGCTATCGATAGACAAATTAAATTATAAACTTTTTGTCTACTGCTAACCGTGAAATTATTATTTTTTTAAAACAGACGGTATTTATTTTTAAGAACTCTATTAATCAACACTATTTAAATCAAACACGATGTTTTTGTGTTTTAAAGATTTCGCAGCTGGTAAAGATTCCTTTATATTTTTATACACGTTTCTCATATTTCTCAGCTTTGTCTATAATTTATCTTAATTAATAATTATCACCTAAAAGAATTTGCGAAGCCGTTGAAATTCCGCGTGACACAGAAGACATCAATAATTTATCTTCGCGGCTAGTCATTAAATTCCTCATCAGACGATCGCGGGCTCTCGTTCCCGGCAGCCCGCGCGTTTAACGCGACGAATTAACCAGGCAATAAGACTGACAATGGACCTAATTTGCCCAATCTGCGTTTGTCAATGAAATATTCAGGGTTGTTTACCCGCGCGGCGCATTGTCGCGCCGCCGCGTCGCAGCCCAGCGGCTGTTATTGCAACATGCCGCCCGCCGCGGCCCGGCGGGGGGGAGGCGAGAGGCGCGTGGAATGTGGAAAATTCGCGCAAATTTCACAATAAAATTCGCGCAAACTTCCCAATAAAGCAAGAGCGCCAAACGAATAACCGCGCCAGTTCCTGCGATGTTGTCGGAGTACATCGGTCTCCCAGACACTGAAGCGAATCATGAAAGTAAACAATTTGGCTTAGCGCGGGGTGGGAGGGAGCAGTTGTGTGCCACCTCTGAATAATCGAAAATTAATAAATTCTGGCAGTTACAAATATTTCATCTAGTTTTAATTGTTTATTCCTTGCTTTCATCATACATTATGCAAGGATAGGCAGAGTGGATAATTATTATACATTATGTGAAATATTAAAAAAAAAAAAAAAAACATGCTTATATTTAAATGTACGATACTAAATAGTAAAAAAATAATTTTTGGACACAAATTTTTTGCTTCGTTCTAGAAATAAATTTAATGGGCGCTTACGATATTTATGTAGATTACGGAAATATGTAGATGATGGTGGGTGTTACAGCTTACATGGTAACACATATTATCTGCACTCGCTTTACTGTACTAAAGAGCCCGTGTATTGTAAAAATGTTGAAAGAATTTCTGCTGGATTAATCATAGGTAATTCTTAGTAGGTACCTACCTACTGTAAAATTGTACATTCAATTAACGTAAAGTAGGCCTCGCAGTCCTTGCTCGTTGATGATTGCTTATATCAAAGATATTTCTAAAATGATATTTTCTAAAATTTTTGATGTAGTTCCGTAGTCTTAGTTTTTATATTGCTTTGCTTTCAGTCACCTTTTATTCATCTTAATATGTGCACCTGGAGATAAACGAAAACCTCGTTCATGGCTACTTCTAAGAAGCTATTTTATATTTCAACTGTTTATATTTCTGTGTCTTCTTTTTTTTAAAACAAATAAAGATGCGAACACGGAACATCAATATTCTTACTATTTTCAAACTAAGCTAAACGCTTGTGCTATGAAAATGGGCCTAACTTGCTAATCCGGAGTGAAGTTCAAAGCCGCGACCTTTGGATCACGAGGCGAGTGTCCTAACCACAAGACCAACAAGCTACTCTTTTATACTTCAACTGTGTATATTTCTGTGTCTTCTTGTATATTTCTACTGTTTGTATTTCTGTGTTTTCCTCGTATTTTAGTCTGTAAATAAATTGTTGTGAAAATAAGCTTTCTATTTCTTATTTCTTTTTCCACGCCTCTTTGTCACTTGCACATAATCCTTGAAATGACCTACTCCGTTTCAACCCAATAGTTTGCCTGGTTCTACTGCTTTAAATTATTTTGTAATCCGTGCAAATTTGCAATTTCAAGATAATAATCACTGATACCTTCATGTCTGAGGAAGTCTGTCGTTTACAATTACAATTGAAGTTCAATCTTGGACGTACAAGTCTTGGAGCATCTTGGGCATGCAGAAAAAATAATTATAGAGCGTGGAAAATGTTAAATGCGGGGTATATATGCCATGATCTTGTTTTAAGATCAATAAGGGCAAGAGAAATGAAATAAAATGAAATGACAACATGTTTTTATTACAGAGAAGAGGGACCCACCACAGACCCAGGGCCATTCTATGAGAATAAGCTCCCATATCGGTCCTACACTTTCGCCACTTATGTTCGGCATTTCTTAGTTGCTAAAGTGGCCATGCTTATCATCCCGCTGATATCCGCGATAGCGGGACGGAGAGGCGTCTAAACAAAATTTCCTCTCTGTTTCCGAGGCGCAAGGCATAAGTATGTTCCAATCACAATTAGAACATACTTGCTATTCAATAAGTGGGAAAGGACAAAATATGTACAAAGTTTATAGCATCTGACCAACAAAAGTGTTAAAAAAAGATATGAAACCGGACACAAAGTATAACAAAATGCGACACTCGATACACGAAACAAATGTACATTGGAAAACACATATGACAATTACGATTATTTATGAAACACTTATGACAATTAATTAAATATTTTTATCACATTCTAACTAAACCATAAAATTTGTTGACAAACTAGTTAGAGATAAAATATTAGTTTTAGATTCTGTTCGTTAAATTTAATTGAAACGCGATTCGCTTTATGATGGCATTACTAATCTCGGCGAAATGCGAAAAAATATATACACATATATCTCTAGTAAATTATACGAGTAGAAGTGTTTTATTTTCTAGCATGTGATTATGTACTTTTTCAAAAGTTACCTCGGAAGGAGAAAAAAATTTCTGGACTCACAACATTTTTCAGTCAAATTAGGTATTTTTGAAGCATGATATTATGAGATCGATTTGGTTTAAGAGAATTCACCCTGCAAAGAATAATCTAAGACAATTTAGTGTTAATTCGTACAAAACGGTTCGCGTCCCCTGGGCCAGACGATCTCTGTTTACCGCGCGGCCAAATTACCCTTCTCTAGCGACGATATGTGTTTTGATAACACCCCTAAAGTCATGTTTACAGCCTGTTCGCTCGGGAACAAAGATTACCACATAAAGCAATGTTTTCACGTGTAGCACGTACTCCGAGTGCCGAATTATAGTTGAAACCATTATGGTAATTGTACCGAAATAATTGCTCAGCAGTCCTCGAAAATCAAATGCTTTTGAGGCATTAATTGTACCGTTTGTGACAAACAAGTGAATTGCATTCGTTATGCCTAGGTATTGTGACGTGATTTGTATCAAAAATATTACATTATAAATTTTTAACAACTATTATTTTAACCATGAGTGATTCAATATAGCAAAGAATGTCTTTTAGATATTATTATCACTTATTTCACAAGACTATACTATTTTATCGAAAAATTACTATTTAAAAGACTTGAGATATTAGGAAAATTACAATTTCTAATCAGTATTTGGATTTTGGCAGTTTGTACAAGGTATTAAAATCGAATGAATATAATTAATTTGTCAGAAAAGAGGTTACTTTGTAGGAAATTATGATATTTTATGGGAATTATCGTCTTGGAAATCTAAAAACCAATGATTATCCATGGGATGAGAGTAATATAATTAAATTAATTACACAGAAATAAATCATACATGATAATATAACACAAGGAAAAATTAACAAACGGAATATATAACAAAAGCAAAAAAAACAATCGCAAATTAAAAAAAATTCAAACTTTTAATCTAACCCGACTAACCTATTTTATATAAGATCATTATAAATTAGATTTAAGGCGAGGAGTGATTTGTTTGACAGGATAGAAAAATTAATAAACAATACGAATTTTACAACATTTGAATATTACTGATATTACAATACGTAGATGTGTTAAAATGACAATGAGAATTTCTATGTGTTTTAATCACTTTGAAGATACACGATGTAGTCGGTTCTTTTACAACCGACAATGTTCTCGTCTCACTGGTCAAATCTTCAGCAACTTTTCTTTCACATGAAGTACGGAAGTCGCTGAAGTCCCACAACTTAGGAAACCGCTCTACTAGAAGCCATTGTCGGAAATATTGTGTGCTTTATAGTCAGTTGTAAGCATTACATTTTCTTTATAAGTGTCTGCAACTTGGAGTAGACCCTCGTACAATTTGGTACTCAGAAAATTAACGTAGTTTCACTGACCCAATACACAGTAAGAAAGATAAAAGAAATTATGCGCACTCTAATAAATTTATTTGTTACAAAAAATTTATCCCGGAAATATAATATGTCCTATGTTATATTTTAAAATATAATATAAATATTTAAAGGAGAATAAGGAAGACATCGTTATAGAAATAATTCAACTTATTAAAATTTAAGAAACTATTACAACACGGCGATGGTTAAGAATCTGAGGATGACCTAAAATGGGAAGATAAAAATTGTATCCCATTAATTCTGGCGTACTCTAGCGGAAGGAGCGCAAAGTAATTTGTGCCTGCCGTATCAGAAAAAATGGATAATAACAAGTTAATCAATTAATAAATGAGACTTACAGATAAGGTCGATATATTTACGGAAATATACAAAGCTTCTATAGCGTAATTGGATAACGCGCCTGCCCCGTAAAAGAGGAGTTCCGTGGTTCAAATCCCGGTAGCAGCCAAATATTTTTTCCTTCATTTGATTTTTCTGTATGTCTTTCTAATTGATTAATTAAATTGGTTTTAAATTTCACAGAACTTTGTTCTGAAAAAATTGCAACTCACAGATAAAAATGTGTTCTTGAATATAATTAATATATGTATGTTGTATCAAAATTAATATATGTATGTTGTGTCCAAAAATAAAAATGAATTAAATGGTTAATTCTAGCGTCCTCTAGCGGCAGGAGCGTAAAGTAATTTGTGCCTTGTGGCTTGCTCTAAAAATGGATAATAAATGTTAATCAATTAATAACTGAGACTTACAGATAGGGTCGATATATTCACGGAAATATAAAAGGCTTCTATATTAAAATAGTTTATTTCGGGGGCCAGGATTTTTGAAGTCACTCTTTTCACACAATTCGATATTTTTCTATTCATTGTATTAGGCCGGAACGCAGTATATGTGGTTGGTATGGTATTGGAAACAAAGAGACCATCGAAGATTCAGAGTCAGCAGAGAGAGGAACGTGCTTCTGTGCTTTTATTATAGGAGAGTGCTTCTATCATATTTAAAAACTGCGTTCTTGTCAAACAATATTCACCATGCTGGGCCATGTCTCATTATTCGGTGAATGTATTTTTACCTGGGCCTTCCATTCTGTTTTTTTTCTCAATTACATTTCTATAGCACGCGCTACATCTAAGAATATGTCATCCATTGGCCAACTCAATTTACTTCTTCTCCAATGATGTCCATTATGGACCCCTTTCTTTTTACATTCCTCGGAATATCTAATGCATCTCTCGGTCCAGTTTATTCTTACTATCCCTTTCCCTCTTTCGTTGATCGTTCAAGATACGCTTCCACAAAGTACTATAGATACTAGTGGATTTCACTGACATGATAACACCCGTAGTCCTTATATGATTTCATTTTTTTAATTAACCTTATAAAATATCTTAACGACATGTTCGTCGGATAGACTGACCAGCTAATTAATTTGTATCTGTATTGTATAAATCTTAAAATAAAAAAATCCTAAAGTACAGTCATCTGACTATTGCGTCTACTGCCGGAAGGGTTTTTTGTATGACGCTAGAGTAGGTACCAAATTGCACCAAGACACATTAGGAGCGCAAGACTTCGATGGATTGTCGATTCTAATTTTAAAACTGCGATATTTATGACATATTTCATACTTCGGAATTTTTATTTTTGAATAGAAATTAACCTATAAAACTCAAGTCTGCCTGTCTATCTGTCTGTCTCTCTGTCTATCTGTTCTCCATACAAATCCACGCCGTTTATCCGATTCGATTCAAATTTTGTATACTTATGCTTTGGGACCCGGCGGGTAACATAGGCAACATTTCCCCTCTACTCTCATATCCCTTCCCCTCCCTTGACATATTTTCGATGCAAATCTGTGCCGTTTGACCGATCGAACTCCTAATTTCGAATCTTATTCTTTAGGACTCGGCGAGTAACATAGGCGATATTTCCCCCCTATTCTCATACCACTTCCCCTCCCCCTGACATATTTTCGATGCAAATCTGTACCGTTCGATCGATCGGACTCAAAATTTGGAAACTTATTCTTTAGGACTCGGCGAGTAACATAGGCTATATTTCATCCCTCTTTTTTTTACCTTTTCTCCTCCCCTTGATATATTTTCGATGCAAATCTATACCGTTCGAATCAAACTTTTGTTTCCCGCCACAAATTTATTTTCCACTTAATCCGTAACCCGTGCAACGCCGGGTACGAAAAGCTAGTTTATAATAAAAAAAAAACATATTTTAAATAGTGGTTAAAAACTCAAAGTGCGGGAATAAATATTGTTTAAATTCATCTCTTTATATGAATAAAAAGCGTTTTAAAATTATCAAGAAACGTAAAAATTTCTTGCAAATCTTTAAGTTAACACTGAACATTTCTTAATGATTTAAGCATAGTTTTATCATCATAATGCTAGCTTTATACTCGTACGAATATTTTTTTGCGTACATATAAATATTCACTAGCTATTGAAGATTTCTAAGACACTGAAAACAAATTTTTTGGCCGCGGTATGTCGATGAATGCTTATAATTTCGTAATTATTGTAAATAATGTTTAGTTTATTACTTTTGTAAAAGAACAAAGTTTCTATCTAAGTTATCGTCCTAAAAATGTTGTCTATGTCTATATATCTGTTAGTATATATATTCTGCTATAAATGAATATTGAAATCAACACTTCCGAAAAAAAACTTTTACTGTGAATGGCCAGCCTTAAAGCTGCAACTACATAGACCGTGAAATCGGATTAGAACTACATGAATATTCACAAAATAGAAACTCATACAAGCTGGATGTTTCATGTGTTCCAGTAGGGTTCAGAGTTGGTTGTTATGTATTCCACGCAAATGAACTGAGGTCTGATAATATGTTTGAAAGGCGAGAAAGTTTATCCAAACTGAGAAAAGAGTTGTGCACCCAAAGTCAGTTAATAATAATAATAATAATTGGATAATTTGTATAGCGCCGTTTTCGCGAAATACTCACCTCAAGGGCGCTTTACATAGAGAAATTATTATCTTACAAGACAACTTACTGCTAGAAAAGAAAAAAACTTATTTACTATTACTTATTCACTAGGTGGCATACAAGAAGTGGAATTAAAATTGAGTACTATAATATTTTGTGAGTCCCTGAAAGAATTATGTGTTTTCGCGGAGTGCACAATATGAGTGGAAAACATTAGCTAGCGTTGTTGTGGTTAGATTTTATAGGTTTTTATAGGATTGTCTAAATAAATGCGTCTTAAGTTGTTTTTTGAACAGTGGTAAGCTGTCAGTTTGTCTCAGTTTGTTAGGTAGTTTGTTCCATAACTTTGGTCCAGCCACCGCGAAAGCACGATCACCGAAATTAGTTTTGTGGACGCGATTTACTTCAGCTAACCTATTTGTATTAGATGTTGATGTTGAGCGAAGTGTTAGTTGTCTATTATTTGCGGAGAATGGAATGCAGAAGTCGGTTATGTATTGAGGGGCCATGTTGTGAATAGCCTTAAATATTGTAAGGCAAAGCTTATATTCAATCCTCTCTGGACATCTAAGCCATCTAAGGTTTTGAAGATGGTTTGAGATGTGCGCAAACTTTGAAACGCCGGTAATAATAATAATAATAGTTGACAACGATTCAACTACAACAGATAACTTTGAACTTACAATAACCGAACGTTATTCTACGATTCGATGACATTTTTAAATGAGAGTTACCGAATGTTATTCACGAATCGATATCGCCTGTGTTGCGTCGAATGTGGGATAGGATGGGCACTCTGGGAATACTCAAATGTGACATTTGCATGATGGGAAAAGTGTTCACTAATAATAAGGAAGAATATTGAACGTAAGCTTTAATGACGTAATCTTGTAATAATGGTAAAGTATTATTATACCCACTCGAATGTAGGGTAATAATAAATTCGAATGTATTATTATTTGTCTTCATTGTACATTATTGATTTTAAGAAGATATACATCAAAAATTATGTAGATACACAAAATTCTGTTGATGGTTTTGTGTTGGGTAGCGTACGTTCATGGATACGATATATGTACACTTATACAAACTGTGCTACGAGCTTTGATTATTTATTTTAAAAGTTAAATATTCAGAATTTCTACACTATTATTAGTAATCAAAATTGAGATCTACGTAGTTATTTAGTACAATGTTAATTTGTGCACTTTTGATTAAAATTTGATTTTTTTTTTCCATAAAAATTGAGACATTTCAGATGTAAAAAATGTAATGGAATTAATAATCAGTATTGTGATGAATTGAGAGGTTCGGAGCTAATTTTATGCTTCATTTACTGTATTCAAGGGAGAGATCCGAGTGGAAAATATAAGTGGTCTAATAAAGAATTCTTTACGGCTGTTATAATGATTCAATAACTTTGACGGTATTTTAAATAGATTTTCATTGGAATTCTATAAAAGGGTAATTAATGAATATACACTAGTAGTAAAATAAAAATTTAAAAAGAAATGTGATGATCGTTCGTTTACTCCGGTAATCAAACTGATTTTGACACAAAATTATCAGAATTATTGAAGACATTGATAAAAAGGATATAAAATATGTACGAATGATATACATATATATTACGAAAATATTAAACATAAATAAATTAATATTAATTTATATTTTTATTTTAAAATTGGTCATGTGATTTATTTTCGGTATACTACTAATACTCGGATATTTTTTTATTTATTTCGCTAATAGTGTAAATATTGTTTTTATATTATGATGTTGGAATTTCAAAGAATCTATTAAAAACAATTTATGTTCATGTCAAAACGATATCAAAAGCTCAAATTATTTTTTAATGCTATCAGTTTTAAAATAAATAAATGTTATGTTTTTTTTTAATCATTTTAATTATCTGGCTGAAAATGATCAACTATTTGGATAAAACGGATATTCGGTCAGTTGGACAGGATAAGCTGTGGAACAGATCCGACCGGATATCCGTAGCATCCCTACTCACAATGTATTGGAGCATGTTAACCTTTAACGGTGTGAAGTTAGTAAATTTGACATTTTTGTTTATAATGCTTAGAAAATCACCATAATATCATATACAAACAAATAAAAACCAGGTTTGAAAACTTATTATAATTCTCCCTGAAAAGATTTATTGGGTCAATTGTCTGTTTATTTAACTTAGTTCGGTCGCGAGGGAGCAGAATTATTTTGGTTTAGTGATAAAATAAGAAGTTTTCTTCAAAAATGTCGGAAAGTTTTGGTGCTCCATAATGTATAGATGCCTACGCGGAAAATATTTCTTTGTTGGAACATCAGTAAAGAATTTTTCTTTTATAAGACGATTTTATAAAAGAAAAAGGAAGAAGTATAAATATGTATATCTGGAATATTTTTAACAAATGTACGTCCGGAAAATAACAATAAAGGAATCTCTGTGGACAATGCTCAACTTTTTGTTCGACTGTGAATTATTCGGTTTTCAAAAGTAATGTTCCAGGAAAGAAAGTTAGTTTTTCGTTTTTCATGTGCTCTGTATGATCATATTTATTAATATTGATTTGATAAATTTATTTGCAGAGAAGTTGTATAGCGCCGCATTTTGATCAAATAATCGATCGCTGGTTTGTAAAAGTTTTAGATCAGAGAAGGCGAATGGCGCCAAATATTAATAATGTGAACCAAATATACATACTGAGAGTTATAATAGAATGTGTACAGAAGTCGTAATATCTATTTTAATTCACAACACGAAGAATTGTTCGGTAATGCTTTTTTCTTGCGGAAGAAAAAAGCATTACCAAGAAAGAGTCCTTCAAAATCCCCAACATGTTTGGAAAGCTGTGATAAAAATAAGATCACAGTCACACGTCAACTCTGAGAAGTGCTGGCGCGCTCAATTTTTACTTTTTCGGTGTAGTTCGTTGGTTATTTTCAATTAGATTTTATCGGTCTCCACTTCAAACGTCACCACGAAACTCGGGAAAGAGAAATTTACTACGATATATGTATATATGTGGGGTATAAAAGCAAAGGTAGCAATATCCAAAAGTAAAAAAAAACTTTTGAATGCAATCACCGAAGATAACTAATTTAAAATGTACTGAATTCTAGATTTTATGTATCTATCCCTTCGAAAATCATGTTTCCTATAAATGTATGTGCTTTGTTTCCTATAAAGTCGGTACATTATAAATTAATAATCCTCAGTGACCGCATTCAATTCATTTTTGCTTTTATACCCCACATATGTACATCCTTAAACAACTACTTATGATTACGTACATCGTTTTCATGTTCATACGAGTTATGAATATCTATGCACATTTTTTACCTGTATAATGATTAGTTAGTCAACCAAAAGAAAAAAATTACGCTAGTGCTTGGTTTTACGGGAGATAGTAGTTTTTGTGACGTAAAAATTAAGAAAGCATGAATTTAGAACCCGGCTAAAAATACATATATTATATTTTGAATCTACTAACAAAAATAATAATAATATAATTTAGTTTTTATAATTATAATGTTGAGTTATAAATCTTTTTTTTACTTTCTACTTCTTGTTTTGTTTTTAAATCTTCTTATATATCTGTATATAATAATATATATTGAGAATTTTGACAGATTAAACCCAACCGAAGTTTTCAATGGCGTTGAAACTTCATTGAGTAATTCTGTAACTGTGATGACATAGAACATTAAAGCATCGTGAAAACACATGTACAAATATTTTTATAGAATTTCAATATGTCAATTTTTGTATTAAAACAACGTGGGTATTTAAAGTTGCTTAATTCCTGTTATCATTTTTATTAATACGGTACGTAGAGAGGATAGAACGCCATATTATTGTCTTGGCACACCACTTTTGCTCTTGTCATACAAGTTCTACGTTTTTTGAGGCTTTTAACAGCATCTGATCGTGCCAGGTCTTTCGCGGACGCTCTCTATTCCTGTTGCCTTCAACACTCGCCTCATATATTTTTTTAACCATCCTTTCCTCGTTCATACGTTCCATATGTCCAAACCATCGTTGCATTCTTTTCTTTATTCCATTTACCACACTACAGCCAGCGTTACCTACATTCACTTCTAATTTGTTCATTCCTCACTCTATCGATCAAAGATTTTTCATTCAGACTACTTTCATTCCTTCTTTGCCAATTCCAGGCTTCACTTCCATACATCAGGGTTGGCACTAGAACGTCACTATGTACCGCTGGTCTTGCTTCCGTTGACAGATTTTTATTGGCCAGAATTGCATTAAGAGCACCATTTATTATGTTTCCCGCAGTCACTCTCCGTGAAACTTAATGATTTTCTAATATAATCGAAATATATAAATTCTTAAGGAAGGTTTCATGTACGGGAGGTGGGAGATTTCAAAAAACTTGGACACATCTGACTCACATGTACCGACATTAATTCGCACAAGTCATGTTGTCTGACATAACTCAATTAAATGGGCGAGTCGGTTTGTGGGCCAGACGAAAGGCATTACGGGCAGATGGTACGATGGAGATTCAGGAGGATAATTCAATAAAGGAAAAGGTCTAAAATAAATTGCGAATGAAATTAACTTAACGTAACATTTCATTTAAAGATAAATAACGAAATGTATACCATCGGGAATACGAGAGTTCTAAACATTTCTCTGGTGATGAACACAAAATAGTTATCATAGTTACACTTCACCGGACTTTCCCGGTCGGATAGTTCTGCATTTATGGTCAATGAAACAAAAACATAACATGAAAACGAGTACCAGAATAAATTGCACACTCGCGGTATATTATGGTTTTTATTTCTTTGAAATAATTTAAACAAAGATACTTAAAATAAAAGGAAGTGATAACATATTATTTTTAAATGCAGCAATGTAAATTATTCAACGTAAGTTAATTTGTTGCTCGTTGCATTGCAATCAAAATGGAGAAACCGCGAAACTGTTTTATCCAAATGCGAGATCTACCCTGTAATACTGACTTTAATTGAGATTTACGAATGCCCATTTTACGATGATATATTCTCTCAGTGCTTCTTAATAGTTTCGAAACATGGACGTTAACCCAAAACGACAAAAAAGATAGAGGCTTTCGAAATATAGTACTACAGAATAATAAAAATCTCCTGGGTGCGAAATGAATACGTCCTGAAACGTATGAAAAAAGATAAGGATATCTCTATTAAGAACTTAAGTAACTTGAGACATGTTATGAGTGGCAAGAAATTTGTGTTAACACAAGTCATACTTAAGGGAATTAAGGTTTCAGAATGAAGAATTATACCTGGTGCAGGAATAAGACGCATCTCCTGGTTGACGAAGATTCTTTGACCAGACTCTAGATTCTAAAAAGCAAAGGTGATCTCCGAAATTCCACGGGGAAAACAGATACTTTGAAGTAGAAGAAGAAATATGAGAAGTGTTAGATTATTGTGGACATAATATTGTCATAACACTTAACACAAAATTTTCGTGTTTTTACGACAAAAAATTACGTTATTACTAAAAAGTATTTGATTTCTGATAATACTAAAATGCATATAAATTAGAATGCATCATATTTAAAATGTTGATTACTTTATTATAAAAACAATGGTATGTGTTTTTGTAATACAGAGATTAATTATTCTATAGTTTATAAAAAAATATTATATTTACTGGGATTATTTTGGTTTCTTTTCAATTCTGCGATGCTTCGGTTAAATCATGTTTCATTTTATATGATTTAATACGAAAAAGTCCATCATGAAAAAGACAACATTGTAAAATCTGGCCACATAACAAATATTATGAATTGAATTGTTTTTATTTCATTAAATTTCATTCAAATAATATTTTCACTCATAAATTCACCGTCTGAAAATGAACATTTTTAAAATAGCAGGTAATTTTTTGTTATTTCGTTTTTGTGTGTGTTAAAATATTCTTAGGTGAGAACTTTAAAGATTATTAATGCTAGTCATCAAATAATTTGTTACTACACCATTACATTAATATAAGTTTTCATAAGACATATACATATACATTCTTAAGTTGAATTAAATTATAGCATTCTTGTGACACACGTGAGATCTGGCGACAGATAATAATGTTGGGCCTGTTTCTGAATAATCAAATGATTGTCTTGAATAAATGTTCCGTAACCGTAACGTAATTGTGTTCTGTCAAATTGATAGTTGATAGACCAGTAAGAAGATTTGAAAATTAATTTTTTTATAAATCTGCATACTGTAATTTTTTTCTCGTCCTTCTTATCAATAGCTATTGAAAGATGATGAATAATATTTTGCTACATTTTGTAGAATAAACTTCATATGAGATACATGATTCCAATAGGTTATATTAATCTAGTATAATTATATTTTCTACTTTTTTTCTGGCTGTGCTTTAACATTAGTTACATAATATAATATTTAATGAAGAATTTAATTATTCAATTACCACAATATTTTTAGTAACACCAACTATTTACGGAAACACCGTTCCTTCTTTATGGTAAACTACAAACCAAACATTACACAATACGCGCAATTATATTTTTTTGGCAACTTATTGCACTTATCTATCATATGACGCTATTATCAATGTTCAACATTATTTTATTCTCAGTTTTGAGTGCTTTATAATAATTATTTATATTTTTAAAATTATTTCAATCGAATACATGTGCACGTTGTAGACTTTTGGGGACTTGACATAACCATTGCTTGTTTTAAATATTATATATCTATTATCGACATCTCCGTACGAGTCTATTTACTAAAAATAATATAAAATTAGTATCAGGTATCAAAGTGGGTGGGTGACTTGGGAGGAGGGTAATGAACGGGGGGGAAAGAGAAAGGTGATGTGGCGAATGGGAACGTATTTAAGATAAGATATTCTACAGGAAGGAAGGGTATTTCCGAAACTGGTCGGTATTACCAAAAACGTAGTGGCTTGATTCGAGTGAATTTCTGTTTAATTCAATTTGCAATCAATAACCACAAAGAAATGGCATTTTTTTTTATTTAATTATTATTTATTTATTATGGGAGTACATAGTACAATACATTCATACAAATAAACGTTTTACTCGCCATAAAAGAGCTGACGCTCATGCTTATGGTGGAGTAATTATGTCAGTTAATTTCATGGATATTAAAACTGTAATAAGTTCCTAAGAATATTGAGAACAAAATAAATAAATATAAATTGAAGCTCATGGGACTTTCAAGAGGTTTTTTTTATTAAATTTATTTAGTTCATTTTTAATGTGTAGGGTTTAGATTTTTTAAAATTTTTCGGGTAATAAATTGCACGCTATAATTCCTACAAAGGAATAATGATTCCGAGCTGCGCTTATTTTATATTTAGGCGTGTTTAGATTTATAAATGATCGTGTAGACCTGAAAGTTAGAGAATCCAATAATTTAATCATTAGCAGCTAATAACAAAAGAGAGACGGTTGTAACAATCTATTAACACTATCAGACCAGAGACTAGAGCGGAGTGCCTCCCCAGGTGTCGAGGCGCCGTTACTCGGCGCTGACAATGCGCCCCGCAAGCGGCCAGCGACAGAGTCCCCGAGGAAATTGGGTTCCGGGTCGCGTGAAAGTGCTGACTGCCACGGCGCCGGATGTCCCGGTGCAGCCTGCATTTTATCCCGCAAAGTGCACCCCCAGATGAGGCGCGTCCCTGTTGGTAAATACGATCCGGCCCCGTTCGACATTTATCTTTATTTTTATCGCCCTGCAGCCGCCGGAGCGCGGTGTCTCGGAAATTTTCATTTCGATTGAGTTTGACAGGTGTATTTATTTTACGACGACCATTAATATTATACGTTCGAAAGGTTTTGAGGTAAATAGTATTGCTTTTGAGCGTAAGGATAATTGGTCCACGCGTAAAATGTATTATAGATTCTAATAAATTTTGGCTAAATTGGATTAAATATAAAATCGATTAACTAAAAAACAGTGCGACTTATTATTTCGTTCGAGGGTTACGAGTTCGATTCCCGGTGAGATCACAATTAATCTATATGTTTAACTCAAGCCTGGGTGTTTTGTGATGTATTTCTTTTCTGTAACTGAACCTTTGGTCTTTTGAGCGTGAAATTAGAAAATAAAAATGAAAAATATAATGTCATGCATGTTTGACGCCTTAGGTAGTTGGTTAGGGGCTGGAGTCCTTCGCCAGTTCGCTGGAACAGACCAAAAACCATAAAACCATGCACCTGGAGTCCAGGTGCATGATTTTATTTATCGTCAGTTGAACATCTACGCTACTCATATGAAGTACCAGTAAATAAATAGTATTAGTACATAAAAAAGTAACCTATAAAAACCAAGTTTTAACTATAGTCCCTTTCTTTCTAAAATATAACAATAATTCAAGACGAATTAAAACATATAACATAACACTAAACTTACAGAAATTTAATATATTTCTAAAATGTCAGATGTTTTGAAATGTCAAGCGTTAAATGATTTAGTCAGAATCAGATTTGAGTAATGTAGAATTCTTCAAAACTAAGCAGAAATCTAAAAGAAATAAATTATTATTTGATTTTTTTCCAAAAAAACCCAATTTTGCTGTCATCTGTGAACCAATTGTTTTGTAAATTTTCGAAATTCGTAATGATGTACCTATTATACCGACGGAGTAATTCAAATTTAGAAAATATTCCGCGACGTTATCGGGCCGCCGCGCCGTTGCTATTCAAACTTTTATAATGATTCCAATGTGAAATAACTAATAAATTTTCTAAAAATCTGAAATTATACTACAATTATTAATTTTTTTTAACGAAAATTTGACAGATCTTCTTGATCGTCGCCATGAGTCTGCTTGCCAAGTTTCAGCTCGATTGGATCACGGAAAAAGGGTCAAAAATCGATTAAAAGTTTTTATTGACGGCAAGCCGGCAAGCAAGCACACGCCACGAGTTAATATAAAGGGAGTAAAAATAGTACTTAACATAAATATAGTACCAGTATTGTACAGGACTAACTTGCTGGCCTGGAGTGAGGTTCGAACCCGGGACTTTTGGATCACGAGGCGAGAGTCTTAACCACAAAACCAACAAGCTACTCTTTATTTGAATTTTTTAAATTTTGAATTATTGAAATTTATTTGAGTAATTTTTGCTATATACCTTATTTCTTGTTATATCTTACTTTTAATGTACCTGCACGTGATAATTTCTATTTATAAATTTAAATCATCTTATAAAATGGTTTTTTGGGAGAATATGTTTTCGCTGAAAAAAATCAGAGTAACTAAGAAGATGTAAGCTTGCCGCTAATCGAGGATTCAATTTCCATGAGAAAATTGGAAAATTAAATTTTTCGAAAAAAAATCAATAATGGTATCTCATTAGGTTTTTGCAAAAGGCATGTTTTGAGTGAGAAAAAATATGTTTTTCATCGGGTTTTCATCGGGTTAAGTTGGACTGGGTTAAATTATCTAGGCTAGTTATTATAATTATACATGCAATCAGATAATGTCATGATATTATGGTTGATTATGTAATACACATGCGTTATTAATTTATTAAATTTATTTTTATTAAAAAAAAATAAAGATGCGAACACGGAATACGTGTCAAATCAATTCTTACTATTTTTAAACTAAGCTAAACGCTTGTGCTGTGAAAATTGGACTAACTTGCTGGTCTGGAGTGAAGTTCGAACCCGCGATCTTTGGATCACGAGGCGAGAGTTCTAACCACAAGACCAACAAGCTATTCTAAGCTAGACAAATAAGTCGATATTTTAATGTTTTTTGGATTTTTTCTTTGACGAACAAATGATTTTTCGCGTAATTTTAAATTGCAATACTTTTTAACTATTTGCAACTTAGTAAGTTCAGATCACTCAATTCTACCGTAAAACATGACTTTTACAAAAATCAGAAGAGTTACCAAAAGCGTATCAAATGTTAAAATCTATTACAGTGAAAATTTGAACATTTTAAAATGTAGGTAAGTATTTAAAAATTTTAGACAAAAAAGTTTTGGAATTGGAGAACTCAATTTTATAGGAAAATATGTCTTGAAAAAATCTGAAAGACACCGTATTCGTCATATCGACGGTCCCTACGAATACTCAAAATCTCTCGAATCTGCAAAAAAATTTTTTCCGATTCAAACATTTTTAAAACATTCAATCTACTGTAAATTTTTTGATAAAGTTAAAAAAAAAGAATACTCGTATCAAACAAAGCATGCATAAAAGCATAAAGGAAAGATAAACCATTTTTAATAGATAAAATATAAAATATAGAGTAAATCGGATGGTTTAAAATAGTAAAATGAAAATCGATTTTTTGCAGATTCGACAGTATGTTGGGACCGTAGATATGTGGGGTATAAAAGCAAAGGCAGCAATATCCAAAAAAAAAAAAAATTATGCAGTCATCAAGGATCACTAATTTATAATGAATTGAATTCATGATTTTGAAAAGTATAAATACCAGGGGCGTTCAGTAAGAACAAGAAGTATATTTTATGTATTTATCCCTGAAAAATATATAAAGACTTAAATTCAGTACACTTTAAATAAGTAATCCTCGGTACCTGCATACAAAACTTTTTTTTTTGGATATGCTGCCATTTCTTTTATACCCCACATTTGTGGCGTGTAGATGCAAAAGCGCCACTATCCATATGGATCCCATGATGTATAATTTTAAATTTATTTTGTCTTAAGTATTTTAATTTCGTTGTTTATGATTTAAAACGTGTTAATTGATTAAAAATACCATAACTAAGATCTATTTTACATTTTTATATGAAAGTAACTCATCCCCATGTTAAATTTATTCTCATTGCCATAATTCACGGAGGCTAATAGTGTTTATCTAACAGCTGTTCCAAGATAATAGTGAACTTGTGCGGCGTATGCAGATGAGCGACTATTGCGGGGATGATTTAAAGGTTTTGGGGTTTTAGTAAGATGTACGGCGTATGGACCACGGACTAAGAACCTAAATTACAGAATATTTTGAGTATGTCCAAGTTTTTCAAGAACACAATACTGGATTTTATCCCCAGAGAGGCATTAATTAAGATATAAATATATGTCTCATAGAGATAAAGCTATATTTTTTATATGGGAAAATAGGTATGGATGCCTTTTGGGTGTTCACTGGATTATGAGAATGATGAAGCTTTCGACTGCGGGCGGCGGTAGTTAAAATAAAACTCACATACGAAATAGGTTGTGCAAGTTAAATATATACACGTCTTCCAAAAATTTAAATTAGGTAGTCTATCATGGGTGGAATTGTGAACGTTACATTGTGTAAAGTGATCACTTAAGCCAGCAGTACGATAGGTCGTAAGCCCTATTAACACCCAAAAAGACTTCCATGCCTACTTTCACATATAAAAAATATAGCTTCATCTCTATGAGACATCTATATCAAGCTGCAATCCCTCTTGGCTCTACAACTCCTGGTGGGTCTTGGCCTCCTCAAGAGTCTTCCTCCACTCATTTCGGTTTTGTGCCAGTTCTCTCCAGTTCAGAAGCTCCAAGGCAAATATGTCTTTGAGGAAGTTGTCGCTCCATCTTAATTTTGATCTTCCTAAGCTCCTTCGCCCTATCGGCCTTGAGTTAAGCAGGGACTTTGGTGCTTGATGCTCAGTCATTCTCTCCACATGACCCAGCCACCGAAGTCTTCCCAGTTTTATAAATTTCGTGATATTTAGCTCGTTAAACAGAGTATAGAGCTCGTTGTTGTAACGTCTACAATTTTTATTTTATTTAATTTTAATTTTATTTTATTTTGGGAAACAAACAGTATAATGTAATAAAAAAATTATATAATATCGAAAGAATATTTACTTAGTATGACCAGTGAAGTTTCCTCTAAGCTGGTAAATAAAAAAACTAAGAAAAAAATGATAAAGAATATGTGATGAAAGTTTAATTATGATAATGCATAAAAAGGGAAGGGTGGGAAGAGGAAGGGAATGGGATTCAATTAAGAAGTATTAAATTTATTTCAATAATCATAAATGAGATTACGGAGATTTATTTTAAATAGAAGCAAATTGTCGATAAAAATCTAGGTTATTTGTAGAATTTAACTAACAGATTGTATTTTGAAGTGGAACGAGTTACAAACCACTTTTTTAAGTAGTTAGTCCAGCAAAGTTTGGGTAAAATAAATTATTTGAACGCGTTGAGTATGTAGGACAGCTTAAAACTATTTGCTCTAATAAATAGGGTGAGTCGACCAAGTTATTCAAGATTTTATAAAGATAATACAGATCTTGTATGCATCTCCGATGTGATACAGGAGGGATTTTATGATAACGCTCGCTTTCTGTGTATGAGTTGAATTCTAATAATACTTAATAATAATTAATAATACATCTTAATTAATAAT
Organism: Agrypnia vestita; assembly: GCA_016648135.1. NCBI lineage: Eukaryota > Metazoa > Arthropoda > Insecta > Trichoptera > Phryganeidae > Agrypnia > Agrypnia vestita. The sequence goes on along the minus strand of JADDOH010007302.1, from coordinate 107,679 downwards.
ATTCTTGATGAGTGCAGTACACCGATGTATCTAGCTGTCATCTCATCATAACACTAAAGGCTCATTTCCACGGATGAGATTTTGATGATATTTTCGGCCTGCGATCATTGAGACAGGGATTACCCCGCCACTTGCCTCGCGCCTCGCCTCACCATTGCTGTACCTACGTCAAACGTCAAAAGTCCATTATCGATGGCAGGACTCTGTTGACCTTTGAATTTATTATACTGAACTAATGAAATAAATAATTCTACATGTTTTATTATATAAAACTACACTGCTTCGTAAATATTTTTTTTCCATTTGCATTAGCTTATAGTTGTCATTGATTATAATTATAGTTTTTTTGTCTAGAATTACTCATTTTGACCGTTACTTAGGTATTCTTATATAAAATAATATGTAATATAACGCATTATCAGCCGTATTCTGAAATAAGCAATATTGCTCTTTCTAAATTTTGACAGTTATTGTATAACATTGTAATGCCGCCAATTTTGATGTTTTAAATTTGACAGGTTTGAAATTAATGAATTCAATCAATCGGGAAGCTATTAAATTTAAATAAACATTAAGTTATTCACCATTATGAATATGGAGCTTTCTAATTGATAGAATTTATTAATTTTAAAACAGTCAAACATAAATTTTGAAAATTGGCCTCATTATAATGTTATACAATAACTGTCAAGATACAGAAATAGCAATATTGCTTATTTCAGAATACGGCCGATGATGCGTTACATTATTTATACTAAATTTCAGCTTTTTTAGACCACGTTATCCGCCTTATTTTTATTTAAAATACACTAAAACTGGCGGTCTGTATCCGACGTTGCCCGGCTAAAAGAGCAAATATGCTGTTTATTTATTTATTTAATATTCACGGAAGACCAACAGCACAACAAAGAAGCATAGAAAACATGAATATAATATAGATGACCAATTAAAGGTCTCCACTTTTAGAAATATGTTAATAATGATAAATATTTAAGAAATAAACTCAGGCATGTTATGAATAATATAACAAGAAAGAATAAAAATTTAAACAAAAGAAAAAGAGACTTAATTAGAAAGCAGAAAAATTTAGGCATGTTAAGAATAATACAACAAGAAAGAATGAAAAAATTTAAACAAGAGAAAAAGAAATTGAATTATTAAGCAGAAAAATGTAGGCATGTTAAGAATAATACAACAAGAAAGAATTAAAAAATTTAAACAAGAGAAAAGCGACTTAATTAGTATGCAGAAAAAAATTCTGTACTCAAAACACTCGAACAAATATATAGAAGGTTTCGTCGTTGTAGTACCGTTGTAAAAAGGACGCTCTTCCTTGCCTTCTTTGCAACGTTATATACATGTGAACTCTGGGAAAATTATAAAAAGGGCAGCATAGAAAGTCTTCGCATACAATATAATAACGTCTTCCGTATGATGTTTGGCCTTCTCAGATATTGCAGCGCTTCCGGTATGTTCACGGAGGGGCGTGTTCCCAACTTTGCAGCCCTCATAGGATCCAGGGTGGCAGGAATGAGGGAAAGGATATACAGCTCCGGAAATATCCTTATCCTGGAAGCCCGTCTCACTCCAGCATCCAGCATTGATGTACATTGAAGAATGATACTGGCCTCTCATGCCACCGCTCACTAAAGCCGTTAGTATACGATATATATATATATATATATATATATATATATGTATATATGGAAAGCAGCCTTATTGGTGGGAGACTTTCATGTCACCCGTGAACAAGTATGGCTAGTCCGTAACTTTTGTGGCCTTTTAGCCTTGACAATGGCACGTCATACCGTGCCGAAACGTCGGCCTAGATATTCCAGAAAGTACTTTTGTTCCACATAATAGCGCTCGCGGAAATCGTGTCACATCAATATTCTTACTATTTTCAAACTAAGTGAAACGCTTGTGCTATGAAAATAGGACTAATTTGCTGGCCTGGAGTGAGGTTCGAACCCGCGACCTTTGAAACACGAGGCGAGAGTCCTAATCATAAGACCAACAAGCTACTTTTTTATTAGAATTTTTATGAATATTTGAATTATTGAATTGAATGAATTATTGAAATATATTTGAGTAATTCTTTCTATAGACCTTTTTTCTTGTTATATTCGACCTTTAATGTACCTGCACGTGATAATTTCTATTTATATATTTAAGTCATCTTATCGCATGTATGATAATTTAATGTATGTATTCTTATTGGAATGCGTGGGACTGCACAAACCTCCCCACATACTGGAATAAAGTTTTATTTATTTATTTATTAGTTTGAAAAAATCTAGCAGAAAGGTGTCATTGTTTTGAAAAACTTCTAAATAATAAAAATGTTTCCATTTAATCCAGGCAGGATTAAATGGATAGTCGGGGGAGGGGTAATGGTTTCATTTTACAATTTGGACGTAAAAGTATTCAATCTAATTTGGAGTGCATTAACTGCATATCTGGGGAAAGGAGTAGTGTAAAGGGAAAGATGGCGCCTATGTTTTCCGTAGGGTCCTAAAGAATAAGTATGCGAATCTATACAAATTAATAAATGTGGTCTATGTTTTCCGTCAATTTCTGTGTCAAGAAAAACGTGGAAAAAATAAATTAACATGAAACATTTAGAGCACTAAGGTATAGTAACAGTACCATTAACAACATAATTATTCATCGAATATTAATATCACTCAAATGATGTCCATTTGGGTTATAACAAACTTGACTTCTCGATAATTAACTTTGCAATAAAAAATTATTGAATTGCGTTCCTTTTCTTTTGTAAAGATGGGAAAAATTAGGGGTATATATATAGCCTATGTTTTCCGCTAGGTCCTAAAGAATAAATATGCAGAATTTGGGTCAGATATGTCAAACGGCATAGATTTGTATAATATAAAATATATCAGAGCAGGCGCGTGCAGTGTGTAAATTGATGACTTTTACGCACACATATATAAATTGGAGAAAACATTGGAATAAAATATTAATGTGACAGAAAATTATATGAGATATTAAAATATGAGTACTATGATAATAATTACAATAGGAATAAAAGGAGATATATCTTTGAATTCGATTTTTTTCCAAATATATGCTTATATAAAAATATCATGCTGCAATGTTCTCACTGCAGCCCCCGTATTAGAGGGAGGGGTTGTGGTAAATGGGGAGAGGGGAAATTTTGCCTATGTTATCGTCGAATCCTTAAGAATAAATATGGTTGTCTTGATTGATTTGATTGGTGTTTGGAATTTTAAAGTAAATTAATAAGTGAGTTATATGAATATTTATATATGTTATCATCATAGGAAATAAGAAAAGTCTTATGGCTGCCAATACGCATATTAATCTCTTTACCTTTGAATTCATAGATAATAAATGGTACACAATCTCAGCAACAGAATCAATCAAATTAAATGCGTGGCTGGATAAAAAGAACAGCGAAGTTATAATGAAAGAAAATCGGACAAAATCACACAAGTAATCAAATATCAGGTTGCATTAATCACAAATGTAATCTTCACGGTCATTACATAATATTAATAAAGGAAATAAACATTTCCCGCTAACAACAATTAAATTTCCGCCTGGAATAGTTATTTTTCATACTAAATTAATGCAATCAATCTCCCGCCAGCTGACCCAATTTCCTGATAAATGTTTAATTAAATGACCGCCCGGCCGCCATCTTGTTTCCCATACACTTTTTTACGAGAGGGCGGGAAAATACGCCCCCGTGACTTACGACCAAAGGAATATTACTCTAATAAATTATCTCCTAAGAATCTGTAGGTAAGTGTATAAAATGTATGTTTCAAATCCAAAAATAGAGTTCGGGCATTTTGATTGTATGTCATTGTAAGTATAACATTAAATACGTAGATATATATGTGTTTTCAGAAATTCCCTTCAAAATTTATTGTGTAGATATTTTTTGAAGTTAAAGTAGCTACGTGATTGGAACATTTAGATTCTTAACACGTAGTGCTCGTCTCGAGTAGAAGATTGTCTTTGTTTGTTGTTGTAATTTAAATAGCTCTAATTCAATTATTAGATTTACTTACTCTCGTACCTGTGACTTTCGTAGCAAAATAAGGAAGGAAAACGGGATACGAATAAAGTAGATTATTCAAGATGACAGATTTATATAGTTCTAGCTTTTGAAATATACATAATAATATGAAATCATAAGGATTGAAAATGTGTAAATGATGCGATGGGGTTCTGCCAATGGAATCCGGGCTCCCTCCGATGTCCGATGTGAGCTTGTCGTATTTCAGAGATTTTATTTGGGTGTGGGTCTTTCGCTGGGAAATTCAAAGGGGTCTCTTGCTGGAGTACTAGTTTTTGCTGTGTAATGCTTTTTCTTTTGCACTAGCGATTCCCGTTACGGCGAAATTTCCATGGGCGTAACTTAATTAGTTAAGATCATTACCGTGGTTGCACCTGTCGGCAGTGGATCTCCGGACTGGCGAGTCCTTTAATGTTGTTGCTTGTTATTTTATTTTAATTTCTCCCTTAAGGGAGTGAATTACTTTAATAAGTGTTTCTACGATGCTCTGTATTTATCTTAAGGGGGTATTCTAGTCTAGAAGCCCGAATTTCGGGCGTTTTTTGACGCTCGATAAAAATAAAAAGCAGTGAATTTTTTTACCATCCATATTTATATCATTTTTTTATTGATATTTCAAGAATACATAAAATAAAAAAAAAATAAAAAAATAAAATTGGAGTGAGTCATGCGCCGTTGAAGTAGAGGGGAATAAAAAGAATGTGTCCTCGCCGACACGATTCCCACCTTTCTGTAACAAAAAAAGAGAGATTATTGATTAGTACAAATGTCATAATGGTATAAACCATGAAAACTGAAAATAATTTTTTTTTTCGAAAAGTGGCGGATACTCAAAAAGAGGATCGATTTTTTCACTAATTTTTTAACTTATACAAATTTAAAAAAAATATAAAAATTAGAAATTTTGAGATTTTGTGGTTCATACTGAAGAGGAATATATTGAGAATATTCTTACCAAATTTCAAGTCAATCGGTCGATTAGAACTTGAGATTATATGACGGCCGTTTTGAAAAAACTAGTCTCTAGAAAAACGCATTTAAACTTTTAAGTTAAGTTTCAGGCGGTCTCAACAAATCCATTCATTCAATGTTAGAGTAATACCCAATAATAGAATGCGTAGGTGTGTTCGGATATACGGTGCACAGCCAAACCGTAATTTGCGTTGCGTTCAGTTATAAATATTAGGTCCTTACATATGAAATTGGCGTTTTGCCGTACTGGCAAATTTGATCTCAAATATCTTTTCTTTGGTTAGGAATTCCAAATCCAAATTTATACAGCTATTTACTCATGTATTTGTGTTTTGAAAATTATAATTCATTTGTTTTTTCCTCAATTGTTTTTTTCTTTGCGTCACTCAGTTTACAAAATGAAAAACTTGAAATATCGCGTTATTTACGAGTACGAGTTCCACCGTAGCACCAGGCTGCAGAAACGGCTCGAAGGATTAATGATGTGTATGGCGACGGTGCCGCAAAAGAAAACACAGTGCGTTTTTGGTTCCAACGTTTTCGTTTTGGAAATTTCGACCTGCAGAACAAGCCCCGTGGACGGCCGGAGACCAAAGTTGATAATGAAGAATTGAAGGCTATTGTGGAAGCGGATCCATCGCAAACCACATCCGAGTTAGCTGCAGGTTGCGGTGTTAGTGATAAAATTGTTTTAATCCACTTGAAGCAAATTGGTAAGGTGAAAAAGCTTGAAAGGTGGATACCTCACGAATTGAGTGAAGCAAATCAACAAACGCGCGTTGACTGCTGCGTTGCATTACTCAACCGGCACAATAATGAAGGGATTTTAAATCGAATCATTACCTGTGTTGAAAAGTGGATCCTGTACGATAATCGGAAGAGCTCATCGCAATGGCTGAACCCTGCCGAACCAGCCAAACCATGCCCCAAGCGAAAATTGACTCCAAAAAAGTTACTTGTGAGCGTTTGGTGGACTAGTGCTGGTGTCGTTCACTACAGCTTTCTTAAATCTGGCCAGACGAGTACGGCAGATGTCTATTGTCAGCAACTGCAAACCATGATGGAAAAGCTAGCTGCTAAACAACCGAGGCTGGTTAATCGCTCTAGGCCACTGCTGCTTCATGATACCGCTAGACCACACACTGCACAACAGACGGCTACCAAATTAGAGGAGCTTCAATTGGAATGTCTAAGACATCCACCGTACTCTCCGGACCTTGCCCCAACAGAATACCATTTTTTTCTAAATTTGGATAACTTCTTGCAAAGGAAAAAATTCAACTCCGATGGGGCTGTCCAAACCGCCTTCAAAGATTTTATTGATTCTCGTCCGAATGGTTTTTTTAGTAAAGGGATCGATGAACTACCTATGAGATGGCAAAAGTGCATAGATAGCAATGGTACATACTTTGATTAAATAAATATATTATAATAAAAAAAATCGGCTTTATGTTCCTCCCATACTAAACGCCAATTTCATATGTAAGGACCTAATAGTTTTTAATATTCGTGATGATATGTTTTTAATATTCGTGATGATATTCGGTGAATACGAATATTCGGTAAATATCAACTATTCGGCGAATACGAATATTCGTATTCATATTCGTTGCATCACTAGAAAATATACCAATCATACCAGTAGTCAAATAAAAAATTAAGCTGTGACGTCAAACACAGTCGATCGATCCAAAGAAAATTATCTAAATATATTTTTTAATTTATTTTTTATACCTATATATTTTTTAAATAGAGATGCGAACATGGAATACGTGTCACATCAATATTCTTATTTTTTTCAAACTATGCTAAACTAAAACTAAACTAAACTATGCAAAACTAAACTTGTGCTATGAAAATGGGACTAACTTGCTGGTCTGGAGTAGGGTTCGAACCCGCGACCAGTGGATTACGAGGCGAGAGTCCTAAGCACAAGACCAACAAGCTACTCTCATTGAATTGGATAGGTTTTAAATTTCACAGAACTCTGTTCTGAAAAAAATTTAACTTCACAATAAGAATGTGTTCTTGAATATAATATATGTGTGTTGTATAAAATGTGTCCAAAAAAAAAAGGATTAAAAACGCTTAATCCCCTAGCGGCAGTTACACAAAGTAATTTAGGCCTATCGTACCACAAAAAATGGATTGCTTTTAAATGGATAATATATGTTAATCAATTAATAAATCGATAAATTCAAGAGGCCGAGACAGCGTAATCGGGTAAGGTTATTGTCCCGGATAGGAGAAGATCCGTGGTTCGAATCCCGGTAGAAGCCAAATATTTATTCGTTGATTTGTTTTTTCTGTATGTCTTTCTAATCGATTAATTAATATGGTTATAGGCATTAAGAGTTATGCAGAAGTAACAATAATACGGATATTTTCACTTATATTTTTGTAGATTATATGTCGTTTTTTTTGTAGATAGTATTGCGTTTTTCTCTGTAGATAATATGGCCATATTATCTACAGTGAAATACGAAAACAGTTCAATTCATCAAATAAATGTGTAAAATGATTGATTTAACCGTCATAGGGTAAGTTATGATGTTTACGACCAGCTGCGTGGAATATTTTTTCTGTTTTCGCGGAGAAGCCGTGTCTTCCGGTAAACAAACAAAGTTTATTTTAGATTCAATTACAACACCCCTAACTTTCCGCCCACCCCCACCCACCGAAGGACGAAATAATAGATGGAGAGAGTCTACCGCCTCCCAACAACGAAGGCACAAAGTCAATCGGTACATTCAATTTATTTTAACGTAAAATATATAAAAGTTCCTAGAAAATATTTGTTTACACATTTTTTATAAATTATTGTTGTACAAGATTATTTGGAAAACATTAATAACCTCACAGGAATATATTTCTGAGTATTATGAGTCGAAAATGTTCAAGCTATCATGACCTAATATCAATAGATATGGAGATATGCGACATCAAATTTAGAATTTTTTTTTTCGATATTTCCGACTTATTTTTGTAAAACGTTGGACTCTTATTACAGTTACTTATATAGAATATGAAAAATTCATTCCCTTTAATACAAGTCAAATAAGATAATAAAAACCTTCTAATTCCAATTGGAAAATTTTCAAGGTTTTTATCATTTTATTGAACTTGTACTGAAACGAAAGAATTTTTCGTAATTGATATAAGTTACTGTAATGATAGTCCAACGTTTCAAAAAATAAGTCAGAAAAATTGAAATAAAATGCAAACTTTGATGTCGCATATCTCCATAATTATTGATATTAGGTCATGATAGCTTGAAAATTTTCGACTCTTAATTGAGGCAGAAATATAGTCCTGCGAGGCTATTAATGTTTTCCAAATAACCCTGTATATACACATTTTTTATAAATAATGGTTTGAGGGATTGGAAAATTAGAAGAGCGCCATTTTAAAATTGAATTAATTTAAAAATAAATAAATTTTGAATTGAGCAGTTACTGCATATATGGGGTATAAGAGCAAAGGAACTAAAGCAGTAATATCCAAAAAATTTAAAAAAATGTTTAGAATGCGATTTGCGAGGATTGATAATTTGTAATTGTAGATGTTATGTATCTATCCCTTTTAAAATCATATTTTTTAAAAATTTAAAGGCAATATTTCCTATAAAATCTCGAAATCTGTATATTCTAATATAATGATCTTAGATTGCATTTTTTTTTTTTGATATTTATGGATATTTTCTGCCTTTGCTCTACACCCCGCATATCTTCATTCAATGCATTCTCACATTTACTTACTTACTTCTTCAGCTTACATACTTGATCAGCGTATATCCACCGTTTTCCTTCCTATGTATATTCATTCGCCTATCTATATTCATCCTATGTATGTTCATTTGCTTGCCCCGGCCCCAAATTGTGGACTTAAATGGATATCCCTTAAAGCAGTTCCGACAAAAATGTGGACTTATTGAAGTAAAGAAGTTGTCAACAATTTTATTGACTTATCGAAGTAAAAAAGGTGTTAATAATAAAAAAAACCCAGTTATTTTCAAAACTAGAATTGTAAAAAAAAGTTATATTTTAAATAATTTTCATAAATATAAAAGATAACCTTTTTTTGTAACATAATTGAAAATTTTTTTTTATATATGATTACAGTTATATATAGGCAAACAAATTGAGCAATTTTCTAAGTTTTGCGAATTTATAAATTGATTAAATAATTTAGATGCTATCATTTTAGAAAGATACATATATTGAAAATTTATGACTTATAAGATAGAATAAACAAAGGATCTCTGAGACGGTTGAGACATGCGAAAAGTAACGCGGAGAGAATGGTACAGAAAATATATGAGGCGAGTTTTAAAAGCATCAGAAACATAGGCAACTAAATACGCACTTGTTTAGGCAATCATAAAAAAAACTATAGAGTTAGACCGTTACAACATTACAATCTAATGATTTCCACTCCTAGTATGCACTCCGCGAAAACACAGAATTACTGAATTATTATTTTAAAACATTCTTCCTGGTACCCACAACTATTTGATGTAACGAGGGTAAAAAAGAATCATGCACTCCTGTCAAGTGACAGTTATTTAAAGTTTTCACAACACTATCGAAGACTCTAGAACAGCCTAGCGTAATCTACGGCTTTCGAGAAGCATCAAGAAATATCTATAAAAGCCTGGAAGCCACGGAAAAGTTCTCCTAAACACTGGGAAGCCCAGAAGGTTCGATACCAACATTGGCCAGATATAAATAAAACCGCGCACGGGAGTAAGAGGGTTATTGTTTTAGCGCGCTTGACAGCGAAACCAAAGCGGAGGCAGCCGCGAGCTACAGAGGCTAGGGTGGCCAACCGAGCGATAATTCGACAGCGAATAATCTAGAAAAGTTCTTACGTAGCGAAATAATACGTGCGAAAACTGGATGGAATAGTGAATATTGAATAAAGTGTTAAAGCGAAAATAAAGTGTCTAAGTGACTTTGTTCATTAAATAATCTATTAATCAGTAGTTAATAAATCCGTGATTAATTCTAGCGTTTTCATTAATTCCTCCCGCAGCCACGACACGTGACGATAATTTTAAATGTTAATTCCATTTTATGTATATCATCTAGTTAATAAGTAATAGCAAATAAGTCTTTGGCCAGTAAATTGCTTTGTAATATAATTTTTTTTGTGAAGCGCCCTTGAGGTGAGTACTACCGAAAACGGCGCTAAATAAATGATCCAATTATTATTATGATCAGATTAAAATACTATTGGAGACTGTCCCTGTAAACAGCTTCGATAACCGAAGGGCGTGCATGGGTAGAGATAGAGTGAGAGTGTGTGCGGAGTAGACTCGAGAGTGGCTCGATGATCTGGGGGCCACATGAGGGCAAGTACTCTCTTATGGTGGAGAAAGTTTCTGAGATATCTCTACATGAGAGAGTACGGGCATTATCCTTGGCTTTACCCAACCGAGTTTCTCCAGGGTATGCTTGGCTACAATAGTTTAGAGACTAGAAGGAATGTGTATTTGATTACACATTTTTATCGATTGTTGCGCGGTATGATCGATAATCCTGAAATTATGCAGAGCATTGGTTTGTATGTTCCTGATAATTACACTAGACATCGTCAGCATAGATTGTTTCACATTCCAATATACAGGACCAACCTGCCGATGGTTATGCCTGTTGGAAGAGCCACAGCTATGCTGAACAAAATCGCTTTGGGTATTGATATATTCCATGTGTCTGAGGGGGTTTTCCGAAGCGGGATTCTCCTACACCTTTGACCAGATTTTATGTTATTTTTAATTTATTAAATATTTTCATTTTTGATATATACTTCCTAATATGTATGCCTTAAACATTTTGTTTGTCATGTACATATTATCATGAAATAAATTGAATTGAATTGAATAAAAAAATTAAAATATGGTCGCGGAGCTGAGGCGAGGCGAGCGTCTGCAAACTGCCCCGCAGGAGGTAGCGGCGACGCTTGAGTCAATACCAATTATGTTCAAGCAATAATTAGCCTAAAGGAACATTAGCATAAATACCAAATCATACATTCATTTAATACGGTAACATTCGCACCAAATCGATCACAAGGGAAGGCGTGTATACAGACAAATGAAGACCCCGTGGCAAGAAGTTGTTAACTAACATTCAAGCCATTTTGAGATAGACATTTGCATTTCGCCTTTGAAAAATATGCTTTATTGCGAATTCAAGATTAATTTTTATTAATTTATGTCACTAAAATATCAAAAAAGTATTTACAAAGTAAAAAAAACGCATTTATGCACAAAAATATACTAATTTTCCCTAAAAAAAATGTAGTTAACAACCAAAAAACAATAAAAAGCAATGAATATGGAGTTAACAATAAAAATATACTAATTTTCCCTAAAAAAATGTAGTTAACAACCATTTTTACGCCTCTGGAACTCATTTTTAATAGAGTAATACCTTTTTAAAATTGGTAAAACACGAACATAAACAACCCTTCAAATGCTATCCGTTTTACCATCCGTTATCCAAAATTACAAAATACCTGGCATGTTAATTAATAATACAAAACATGGTATGTACCATTTAAAGTTATTGAAAAGTAATATATAAGTACATATTATAATAGTCTTCAAATAAAAACAAATATATGACAGTACTGCCAATTTATATTAACCATAAATATTCCAATCAAATTAAAAGGCGTGTTCATTTCAGAATGATGGCATGAACATGTTATTTATAGCAGATAACATGTTCTTCCCATTAGTAACTGATTCGATTTTTATGAAAAAGTGTAGTTAACATGTTCATCCCTATGATTTGAACATGTTCTAATTATTTTAAGTTCTGAACTTATTTCCAATGGAAAGAGCGTATATTATTCAGTTTAGACGGCTTATTAACTGATTTTCGACAAAAATATTAGTAAACAACTTTTTGCCAAATAGTCCTAGCACACCCTGCTTTAATAAGATAATATAATAAATATAATTAATAACAATAAACATAGATTTCACCACTTTTATATTGAAAAAATCAACAAGTTTCAGAGCCCATGGCCCCTTCGTCAGGATACAATTGTATACTAACAAAATTAAATTCAAAAATCGAAGTATAGACTGTCAAAATATAAAAAAAAAAATTATATATATATATATTATATATATATATATATATATATATATTAGGTCCTTACATATGAAATTGGCGTTTAGTATGGGAGGAACATAAAGCCGATTTTTTAAAATTATAATATATTTATTTAATCAAAGTATGTACCATTGCTATCTATGCACTTTTGCCATCTCATAGGTAGTTCATCGATCCCTTTACTAAAAAAACCATTCGGACGGGAATCAATAAAATCTTTGAAGGCGGTTTGGACTGCCCCATCGGAGTTGAATTTTTTCCTTTGCAAGAAGTTATCCAAATTTCGAAAAAAATGGTAATCTGTTGGGGCAAGGTCCGGAGAGTACGGTGGATGTCTTAGACATTCCAATTGAAGCTCCTCTAATTTGGTAGCCGTCTGTTGTGCAGTGTGTGGTCTAGCGTTATCATGAAGCAGCAGTGGCCTAGAGCGATTAACCAGCCTCGGTTGTTTAGCAGCTAGCTTTTCCATCATGGTTTGCAGTTGCTGACAATAGACATCTGCCGTAATCGTCTGGCCAGATTTAAGAAAGCTGTAGTGAACGACACCAGCACTAGTCCACCAAACGCTCACAAGTAACTTTTTTGGAGTCAATTTTCGCTTGGGGCATGGTTTGGCTGGTTCGGCAGGGTTCAGCCATTGCGATGAGCGCTTCCGATTATCGTACAGGATCCACTTTTCATCACAGGTAATGATTCGATTTAAAATCCCTTCATTATTGTGCTGGTTGAGTAATGCAACGCAGCAGTCAACGCGCGTTTGTTGATTTGCTTCACTCAATTCGTGAGGTACCCACCATTCAAGCTTTTTCACCTTACCAATTTGCTTCAAGTGGATTAAAACAGTTTTATCACTAACACCGCAGCCTGCAGCTAACTCGGATGTGGTTTGCGATGGATCCGCTTCCACAATAGCCTTCAATTCTTCATTATCAACTTTGGTCTCCGGCCGTCCACGGGGCTTGTTCTGCAGGTCGAAATTTCCAGAACGAAAACGTTGGAACCAAAAACGCACTGTGTTTTCTTTTGCGGCACCGTCGCCATACACATCATTAATCCTTCGAGCCGTTTCTGCAGCACTGGTGCCACGGTGGAACTCGTACTCGTAAATAACGCGATATTTCAAGTTTTTCATTTTGTAAACTGAGTGACGCAAAGAAAAAAACAATTGAGGAAAAAACAAATGAATTATAATTTTCAAAACACAAATACATGAGTAAATAGCTGTATAAATTTGGATTTGGAATTCCTAACCAAAGAGAAGATATTTGAGATCAAATTTGCCAGTACGGCAAAACGCCAATTTCATATGTAAGGACCTAATATAATATATCTATATATATATATATATATATATATATGGAAAATGAATATAAATGGGTACCTACTTAACATGAAAATAAATTTAAAAGATAACTATTTGTAAATAGGACCCGGTTATTTATAATATTCAATTTACTATTAACAATGTGCATAATGGCGTTCTAGTGCCAACCCTGATGTATGGAAATGAAGACTGGAATTGGCAAAAGAGGAATGAAAGTAGACTGAATGCGGTCACTAAGGCGCTTGTGTAGAAAATCTTTGAGCGATAGAGTGAAGAATGAACAAATTAGAAGTGAATGCAATGCTGGCTGTAGTGTGGCAGATAGAACAAAGAAAGGAGTGCTGAGATGGTTTGGCCATGTGGAACGTATGAGCGAGGAAAGTATGGTTAAGAAAATATATGAGAGGGCGTTCGCGAAAGACCTGGCGCGATCAGATACTGCAAGCATTTGAGGATGGCCCTGTTAAAAGCCGCAACAACCGTAGAACTCCTGTGAGAACATGTACGAATGCGGCCGAAGCAAAAGTGGTGAGCCAGGATAGAAGAGGGTGGCGTTCAATCCTCTCTGCCTACCCCTGCGAGGAAACGTCGTGATGGTTAGTTAGTTAGTTATTTACAATTTATCTTATTTCCAAAATTTCTAATTTATTACATACTGTGATTCTGTGTAATTTATATACCCTTATTAATATCAAAAGAGTGATCCGTAGCCAAAAGCTGGTTAGAAAATTCGCAATAATTATTGCTATTTAAACACCTTGATATTTTTCAATATAGAAGAGGTGAAAACTAAGTTATTTTTATTAATTATATTGATAATGTCACCACAAAATTATTTTGCTGTATAAAATTATTTTTTAAAAACAGTGATTTTTAAAACATAAATTTTAAAAAAGGAACTGGCAGATTTTACAATAATTTTAATCTTCTTCTTCTTCTTCTGCTTCATCTAGGACTGCGTCCTGTCATTGCTCGGAGCCTGTTCCTGGGATACAGATGTCCAGCTATCTCGCCATCTTTTATGCGGTCTTCCTGGGAGTCTGGTACCAGACGGCAGCTTGTTCGCTGCTATGCTCACTACTCTCTCAGTACAAGCTCTCTCCACATGATCTCTCCAGTAACGTCTTCTAGATCTTCCCCATCGGACAATATCCTCGACGTCACAGGTCCTTCGTATTTCGGAATTCCTCAAACAAATAACCCTGTATATAAATATATGTATTTACCAATGTTTACGTAAGCAAAGAAGGGGGCTTTGTTGACTTTTGCTGACAAGGGAGAGGGAGGGTTTGAAAATTACTAAAATTCTGCCTACGTATTACTAATATACTTCTAGAAGAAAAAGAACAGGGATTCTTCCAGAGATTCCGGTCTCTCAGGGATCGGAGGAATTCCGAATTCCGAATTTTAATCAATGTAAGATAATTGCATACTTTGTAATATTATTTTTAATTAAAAAAAGACATCTCACGAGGCCCTTCTGTCGTAAAAGGTTCACAAAGTGGAGCAATTTTCGTCATTTTTAAAACATCTTAGGTTCGGTTATTTCTTAAATGATTAAAAAATTTTGTTTATGTTATTTTAATAAGATAGCCGGATTTAGAATGTACGAATCCTAATGAATAATACGATATCTTTCCATACGAAAATGTGATGAAAAATGATAGAGAAGAATGAGAAAACATGGAGAATCGCCTTAAGAATATTTGTCCATATTTTAATAATAACTGATGATGATAATGATAACTGCTGCTCATGAAAAACAATAAAGAAATCTGAACAGATTAAAATATACAGGGTTATTTGTAAAACATTAATAACCTCGCAGGGCTATATTCCTGCCTTGATTATGAGTCGGAAATGTTGAAGCTATTATGACCTAATATCAATAATTAAGGTGATATGCGACATCAAAGTTTGCATTTTTTTTGCTTATTTTTTGTGAAACGTTGGACTATCATTACAGTAATTTATATCGAATATGAAAAATTCATTCCCTTTAATACAAGCCAAATAAAAAAAATAAAAACCTTCAAATTCCAATTGAAAAACATTCCGACTGGAATTTTTTCAGGGTTTTTATCATTTCATTTAACTTGTGTTGAAACGAATGAATTTTTCGTAATCGATATGAGTTACTGTAAAGATAGCCCAACGTTTTACAAAAAATAAGTCAGAAATATTGAAAAAAATGCCAACTTTGGTCATGAAAGCTTGAACATTTTCGACTCATAATCAAGGCAGGAATATAGTCCTGCGAGGTTATTAATGTTTTACAAATAACCCTGTATATAAATATATATATTTACCAATGTTTACGTAAGCAAAGAAGGGGGCTTTGTTGACTTTTGCTGACAAGGGAGAGGGAGGGTTTGAAAATTACTAAAATTCTGCCTACGTATTACTAATATACTTCTAGAAGAAAAAGAACAGGGATTCTTCCAGAGATTCCGGTCTCTCAGGGATCCTTCGATTATCGCTGTTGTTCGTAGGATTTGTTCCGCGTACTGCCAGGGTTTTCTGAGAACTCTTTACAACTCCTTGGTGCGGAGTAGACTCGAGAGTGGCTCGATGATCTGGGGGCCACATGAGGGCGAGTACTCTCTTATGGTGGAGAAAGGCCAAAAGAAGTTTCTGAGATGTCTACACGAGAGAGAGCGAGCATTATCCTTGGCTCCACCCAACCGAGTTTATAATAATAATAATAATAATTTTGGATTATTTATTTTTTGTGAAAATTTCACCTCAAGGGCGCTTTACACTCAAAAAACTCTCACATACCAAAATGAAAAATAAAAGAGAAAGAAAAACAGCTCAAAACATAAAATAGTAAAAAAAACAACGAATATTAAAAAGGTTCTGGGATAGATTTTGTAAACAAGTGCGGTTTAAGTCTTTTATTAAATAAAGTCTCTGAATCCGTGTTTGTTATCAGGGAGGGCAGAGAGCTCCACGCTTTGGGGCCCGCCACCGCAAATGCCCGTTCTCTGAACCTAGTTTTCTGGAACTGACTTGCCGGTTTCACAATCCTTCCCACCGCTGAAGTAGACGCTGACCCGAGAGTTTGACGTCTCCTTAAGAGTTTGACGTCTCCCATTAATGTTGTCTGGAATACAGAGCTCCTGAAGAGTTCTTCCAGGGTGTGCTTGGCTACAATAGTCTAGAGACTAGAAGGAATGTGTATTTGATTACCGATTGATGATCAAAATCTGACAAGAACATCAAATGTTAAAGATCTAGGTGTTAGATTTGTAAGCAACCTAACATTTCACGATCACATAGAGACGATCAGTGGTGATGCTTTGAGAATGTTAGGATTTGTTCTGCGT
Organism: Agrypnia vestita; assembly: GCA_016648135.1. Classification (NCBI taxonomy): domain Eukaryota; kingdom Metazoa; phylum Arthropoda; class Insecta; order Trichoptera; family Phryganeidae; genus Agrypnia; species Agrypnia vestita. The sequence continues at coordinate 90,855 of JADDOH010007302.1, read as the reverse complement.
ACTGCCAGGGTTTTCGAGAATACCCGCGTACTCGGAACTCTTTACAACTCCTTGGTGCGGAGTAGACTCAAGAGTGGCTCGATGATCTGGGGGCCACATGAGGGCAAGTACTCTCTTATGGTGGAGAAAGTCCAAAAGAAGTTTCTGAGATATCTCTACATGAGAGAGTACGGGCATTATCCTTGGCTTTACCCAACCGAGTTTCTCCAGGGTATGCTTGGCTACAATAGTCTAGAGACTAGAAGGAATGTGTATTTGATTACACATTTTTATCCATTGTTGCGCGGTATGATCGATAATACTGAAATTATGCAGAGAATTGGTTTGTATGTTCCTGATAATTTTACCTTAGACATCGTCAGCATTGATAGTTTCACATTCCAATATACAGGACCAACCTGCCGATGGTTATGCCTGTTGGAAGAGCCACAGCTATGCTGATATATCGCTTTGGGTGTTGATATATTCCACGTGTCTGAAGGGGTTTTCCGAAGCAGGATTCTCCTACACCTTTGACCAGATTTTATAATAGGTGTCCCCATAAGTAGTCAATTATTTTTGGTGTGGATGTTTTGCTTCAGTCAAGCTCAGTAAAGTGAACCTGTAAAGACGTGTTTTATACCCAATATTATAATCCGTGGTCTTGTGACTTGCGACAATTAATTTTTTTTTTTTATAACTCTGTTGTAAAATGGCGGACAATCAACTAACTGAAGAACATCGCATGCTGTTTCATTTTCTATCGGGTGTTAATGCAACGATTGCGACAAAGAAAATGTATGATGTGCATGGAGACGTATTGAAAGTAAATAAGTGCCAACGTTGGTTTAGAAAATTTTCCGATGGTGATTTTGACTTGTCCGATAGCGATCCAAGTGGGCGCCCGGTAGGGTTTTATAACGACGCTTAGAAGCATATTTTTGTTAAAAGTCTACCAACAAGAAGGCAAAAGGTCCTAGATAGCGATGGATATTAAAACGATTAAAAATAAAATTAAACCTAGTTAAATTCTTTTTTGGTTGCCACTTAAATAATTGATTACTTATGGGTACACCTAATACGTAATTAATTAAATATTCTTATTTTAATGTACAGGGTTATTTGGAAAACATTAATAACCTCGGAGGACTATATTCCTGCCTTGATCATAAGTCGAAAGTGTTCAAGCTATCAGGACCTAATATCAATAGTTATGGAGATATTCGACATCAAAGTTCGTATTTATTAAAAAAATATTTCTGACTTATTTTTTGTAAAACGTTGGAATATCATTACAGTAACTCATTTCGAATATGAAGAATTCAATCCCTTTAATACAAGTCAAATAAAAAAAAACCTTCGAATTCCAATTGGAAAACATCCCAATTGGAATTTTTTCAGGGTTTTTATCATTTTATTTAACTTGTATTGAGACGAATGATGTGTAATATATATATATATACTATATATATATATATATATATATATATAATATATAGATATATATATATATATATATAGGGAAATGATGATTATATAATATATACCTTATAGATATATATATATATAGACCTCTAATATGTATGCATTGAATATTAAATTTTGTATGTACATACTATTGAATATATAAATTGAAATTGAAAAAAATTGATTTAATTACAATATCATTAGAAATATCAACTGAAATAACTTTGAAATAATGTAATCAGAATTTGGGTAGTAGAACGGTTGGAAAAGGCTGTGTGGCAATAATTATTGTGTAAGTAATTTCGGTTTCCTTAGTCACGGGGCGCGCCGCGGGGCCGGAAGTACAAAGCGTGTGTGGGCGCCGATATCCGGCCTGGGGCCAGCCCTTGTTTGCACGGGACTCGCCAGGGAAGTCCGGTCCCTCAACAGTTGTCATCATAACCTCGTAGGGCGGCATTTCCGCGACGTGTGGAAAACAACAATTATTTGCAAAAAACACCTTGTTTTTAATAATATTCAATTTACTACAGTAAAACCTCGTCAATTTGAAATTGCGACCCAAAAAAACATTTCGGATTGCGCGGAACCCCGTTTTCGCCAAATGAGATACCGCAGCTGTCGTCGTAACCTCATCGGATGACATTTCCGCGACAGGTATGCGAGTCCCGGTGTGTACACGTCAAATGACCGCGTCATTGTCCCCGAAACATGAGCGTAGATGTTGATGCGACATGCCGAGCGGAATGTTTCGCGATTTGTCCCCTAGTGAATACGTGGCTTTACTGTTACGCAGACGACACGCGAAAGAAATAGGCGTAGCGTCACAGTTTGAAGTCTGCGACTTGCGTGGTGCTTTCTCCACTCGCCTGATTAGCGTCGCGTCGTTTATCCGCGGGGGTGGGCGGAGGATAGAGCGCCACACTCGTCTGCCCTGTCACACGACCCTTCGTGCATCTTCGGACCATCCTCCAGTATTTGGTTAATCTGATCACGCCACGTCTTCCGGCTATGATGGACATATTCAGACTGTGATGAACCACTACCACTCAGCCGCATAATTCACTCTCGTAGATCAGTGTTGGTACCAGAATTCCGCTGTGTACCGCTAGTCCCCCAGATAGGGTTGCCGACCGTAGTCTAAATTAGAGTATTGTACTTTATATCATTTAGGCGTACTCTATAATCTATAATACTAATAGAGGACGCTAAAATACCCTTTTTTACACAGCGTTCACTATACTAGTGCCAGTCACGCATATATGATGCATACCTATTAGCATAAAACCAAAAAGTCGACTATTTACTTTTAGTATGCTGGTATTCATGGTATTATTATTATTATTATTATTATTATTATTAATTACACGGCTTAATAGCCTTTTACAACAGGTTTATACATAATTAAAATACAACAAACGATTAAATGTAAAAGAAAAATAAAGGGTATAAATGTAAAAAAGTATATATATACATGGTTTAAACATAATGAGGTTAGACATATATGTAAAAAAAGTATATATGCAAAAAGTGTAAAGTAGCAGGTTTATACATAATTAAAATACAACAAACGATTAAATGTAAAAGAAAAATAAAGGGTATAAATGTAAAAAAGTATATATACATAGTTTAAACATAATGAGGTTAGACATGTATGTAAAAAAAGTATATATGCAAAAAGGTGTAAAGTAGCAGGTTTATACATAATTAAAATACAACAAACGATTAAATGTAAAAGAAAAATAAAGGGTATAAATGTAAAAAAGTATATATATACATAGTTTAAACATAATGAGGTTAGACATATATGTAAAAAAAGTATATATGCAAAAAGTGTAAAGTAGCAGGTTTATACATAATTAAAATACAACAAACGATTAAATGTAAAAGAAAAATAAAGGGTATAAATGTAAAAAAGTATATATACATAGTTTAAACATAATGAGGTTAGACATATATGTAAAAAAAGTATATATGCAAAAAAGTGTAAAGTAGTGATCTCAGAAATTTTTACTCACCGATAATATAGCAATATTAAATTTGAATAGCCAGGTATATATAAAAAATTTAAGACATTATATAAAAATTTAATATTTTGAAAAGAAATGATCATATAATGATTTTTTAAATTTTGAGAGAGATAGATTTAAAATGTCGACATATGTAGGTAGTTCATTGCCAAGTTTGTGCATCCGAGGTATGCTAGAATTTGAACGATAGTTTGTGTCAATTATTCAATATGATGCATACCTATTAGCATAAAACCAAAAAGTCGACTATTTACTTTTAGTATGCTGGTATTCATGGTATTATGTATTCACATATCCCGAGTTGGGAATCCCTGCTCCCCAAGCCACACTCGGACGTTTCTGAACGCGGCCACTAATGTCAATCCGTGATGCCAATGTCACAAGTTGTTTTGAGGTTACGTTTATTTTGTCGCAAGAAAAAATTAAACCTAGAGTTAGAGTGTTTGGAGTCGTACAATTCTTTTAAAAACAACGAAAAATTATTATGTGCTGCAAAAAATACCTTTTCGAAAATTTGAAATAAATGATACTCTTTTTTTATAAGTCCGCACTCTTTATTTACCTCCATTGAAATCAGATGTACTCTATTTCAGACTTTCTTCTAATAAAAGTTGGCAACCCTACCCCCCCTACTTGAGAGTGCATCTCCCTAATCTCTAGCGGGTCCGAACAGCTCTTCCACCGTACTCATTCCTATCCAATCTCGTATATTACGGAGCCATGAGAGATATTCATGTTATACGTGAATGACTCACAGGCAACTTACTTTGCTTTATATTTTATGTTGTGTATTTGTATGTTTTCTTTCTGCTTTAATTCTTAAAAGACTGTGCTAAAAAATACCTTCGGGAACGGTGGTGTAACGCAGTGTTACATGATTAAAAATCGACATAGTTTATAATATGCGGTTAAAATTTTTTATTTTCAATACAGATAAGGCTTTTTAATGGTCCCTTTATATAATTATGTGGGGTGAACAAACATATTTGCATTATTTTAGTAAATTATCATAAAATCATGGCGTATCGAATTTGCGTGCGCTCACGCCGACGTATCCGTCTTTGTCTAACGCGTGTTACGCGCTCTTTCGATATTGTTTTCTCTTTCGCCGAAACCCCGGCAACCGCCGTCTCTGTCCTGCATGAAACGTGCGCTATTGTCGTGCTCTTTCTTGCTCGATTTAACTGCGACGTGCAATATCCTGCTCTCTTTTACACACTGGCCGAAATTACGAGAGTAATGAGCAAATATTTTTTAACTAAAAAATCCGTTCGTTTGTGACAGTTTAATTTAGTCATTTTGGTGTGAAAATGTCTATTCGATGATTACAAAAAATGTGACGTTTTGGTTTCGGTAAATGAGGTAGATATTTCATATTTTCTATGACATGTAGACTTGTGTTACACCACCGTCACACGGGAGTTAAAGACGCAACTTTTAGGGCCGGTCTTATAAACGTCCGTTAGTTAAATTTCAGACCAAATAAACTGAAATTTGATACAAACGTCACTTTTTTCGTCTTGTAACAATCCGTTAATCAAATTTTTGTAAAATTTTACCGACGGCCGATACCGACAGTCGAACCACCAGTTTACCGTCCGTTAGTTGAAACTGACAGAAGTATGACAGATTGACGTATTATTTTTTAAGGTTAGGTCCGCTGTCAATTTGCGTTTAATGCTGTTTGTTTAATATGTACATATATACCGTGCTGACTGTTGCTACATTTTCAAGGAAAAATGTTTTCACATTACGATGTCGAGCTATTATTGTATTCAAGTTCGTCGGATAAAGAACAAATTCGACGACAAAGAATGTTCAATATACGAGTGGATTATTTTAATATTTTAGATGACGCAGATTTTATCTACCGCTTTCGCTTGTCAAAAAGGTCTGCTCAAGAGCTTATATGAGCTTCTAGAAGATATTGGGAACAATGTAAAAAGGCGCATCAGTAGGAATCTGACATTATCACCAACTACAAAATTGCTTGTTGCCTCGAGATTCTACGCTCTAGGATCAATATTATTAGGTGCTCAGACTAAGTTGGGGTTTTAAAGGCTGTTACCAATGTAGTGTTGTGGAAAGTATCCCAAAAATCTGATGCGAGCGAGAAATTTTAGACAGAAAAGGATGTAATTCGCCTTTGACAGCTCTAAAATCATAGACAAGAGCAGTGCGATATTGCGATACTTACGGACGGTAAAAAAAGTTTTATAAGACGAGCATCGGTAACATTTGTAAACGAACGGCCATCCGTTAGTATATTGTCGATTGACTAACGGAAATTTGGTCTTTCGTTTATAAGACCGGCCCTTAGTGATGGCAACTTGTATTCAAAGGTACTCCGAAACGCCTATTCACGTGATTTTCCTGCCGAAGATAAGATTGGGCTGGGGAAATATTGGTTCAGTTCCTGGGCGCGGAAGTCCGCCTCTTTGCGGCAATCTCTTCAGGAAATCCGTCTGATACGAGCCCCGAATGTTGACAGACCTCGAAACACCCAAGTGACGGGCCTAGGTGACGAGGACGCGCTGGCAGTGACGACAGACGGGACGGGACACGCCCGATAGCCACGATTATCTGTGTACCCGCCAGGGTAGGCAGAGACGGTAGCCAACATTTTTTATTTTTTATATTATTTATTTATTTAATTTATGGTGCAAATACAGTTCTTATATATAACATATCAGATTAAACAAGCTGAAACTTTGCAAGTAGACTCGTGGCGACGATCAAGAAGATCAAATTTTCGTTAAAAAAATAAATAATTATGGTATAATTTTGGATTTTTAGAAATTTTAATGGTTTTTTCAAATTGGAATCATTCCAAAAGTTTGATTACCAACGGCGCCTTATAACGTGACGGAATATTTAAAATTTGAATTACTCCGTCGGTAGGTGTAATAGGTACTTCACTACGAATTTCGAAAAAAAATTTTGACATAGATATTTGTCTAGACATGTTTCATTTTCAGTTAATCAATTTATTTTTATTTATTTATTTAATTTATGGTACAAATACAGTTCTTATATATAACATATCAGATTAAACATTTTTTTAAATACTTGGTAGTCATGTAGACCTCATCAGTGAAGAGAAGCTCTCGAGTCTGATGAGGGAGCCACAGTTCTTATTCCTTGTTATAATATATAGATACATAGTATATACAAGTTATTTATTAATACAACAAAAAGGTGAATTGATAATGAAAGTATAGGAGTTATTTTGAAAAATGTTATAGGTTTAAATGATTTATGAATTTAAGTTTGATTTTAAGAAAATTTTAATTTTTTTGATTTGCTCTGAGAGGTTACTGATGCATCGTATCTCGATAGGTAAGTTATTATAGTGTTTAATGGCTTTATAAATATAGTGATGCTGCATTTTTTATTTGTAATTGTGTATAATGTGTAACATCTTAAAACGCCCGGTCTATGGGACTAATTTCGTGAATGCGACGACGGAAACGCGTAACATAGGCAACATTTCACCCCTATTATTTTACCCCTTCCCCTCCCCCTGACATATTTTCGATGCAAATCTGTACCGTTCGACCGATCGGACTCAAAATTTGGAAACTTGTTCTTTAGGACTCGGCGGGTAATATAGGCGACATTTCCTAACCTATACCGTTCGAATCGAACCTTTGTGTCCCCCAACAAACATATTTTCAACTTAATCCTTCACCCGTGCGACGCCGGGTACGAACACCTAGTAATTTATATTATCTCCACTTGTACACTGTACTATGTAAGGAGATTTGGATATGGTGACATTCGAGTTCGGGGGATTTTGGCAGATATCGGGTAATGCGGGTAAAAAAGGCCTGGCGGTCGCCGGCTCTCGGCCTGCGAGGGCTGGTACAAACAGTAGTTAACGGATTCGCCACAGGCAAATGGCCGATTGTCTGACGCACGTTGCGTGACGTCACGGGTCGCGATGCCTTATTGTGTTTTATAGAGAGCGCCCTTGATCCAAGCCGTAATGGGAAGCATTAAGTTTAATATCTTTCATTCGCATTGTTCGCTCTTCCTCACTGTTGTGACCGGATGAGGTCATCTCGGATTTGTTTTCCATTTTGTTTTGTTATTATGCTCTTAGAATATAACACAAACTAACCGTGCCATAAACATTTTTAAAAATTGTGGAAACAAAATGGATGCGATCAATTTATTCGATACTACCCAGCTGTGCCCGCGCTTCGCACGCGTAGACTTTTATTAACTTTAAGTCGTATTTTAACAATTTGCGTATTAAACTTAACATACGGAAGTAAAAAAGTTGTCAACCGTGTATAAAGAGTTGAAAAAACCCCAAAAAAAAAAAACAGTGTTTATTAAAACATAAATTGCATGTAAACAAACAAATAGATTTTGCAATAATTGTAATAAATTTAAGATAATCGTCAACTTTGTAATATTATTGAATAAAAAAGTTCAGTCATAAAAGGCCCACGAAGTGGAGCAATTTTCTTCATTTTTAAAAATTTATTTTCAACTTAATCCTTCACCCGTGCGACGCCGGGCACGAACGGATAGTAATTTATATTATCTCTACTTGAACACTGTAGTAGACAAGAGGGTTAGGATATTGTGACATTTGAGTTCGGGGGATTTTGGCAGATGTCGGGTAATACAGGCAATAATAATAATCGAAGGTTTGGTAATTTATTAATGAATTATATGATTTAGTTTGTGTTATTTTAATAAGATATTCTCATTTAAAACATACGTATCCTGATGAATAAATTTTAAAATGAGATATTTCCGAACAAAAATGAGCATGAGAATATGTGAGAAAAAATTGTGAAATTTGCTCAATCTGATGGACGATCGCCTTAAGGCGTCTGATACACATGCTTATTTAGTGGCACGTGAGCATGCGCAGTATCGACCTTGACAGTGGCATGCTTATTAGTGGCATGTGTGTAGGCACATTGCTAGAAATGAGCATGCCACCTAGTGGCATGCTCAAAAATCAACCGCCGGTTGATTTATAAGCATGCCACTGTCATTCACCATAGAGAAGGGCTATCTTTGGAGCATGTGTGAACAGACTTGCTTATTTATGAGCATGCTTATGTCATTCGCGGGCTTCGCGGCTAGTATTATCAATGCGATCTTCTCAGTCCGCGACAGATGAAACAAATATGGCGCGTTGGGGAGATGATAAAACATTACTTTCGTGACTTATTATAGGAATCACGAATGTCTGTGGAATACTCGGTCACCGTTGTGTAAAAATAATATAGTGAGAAATAATGTTTACGAAACTTTATTAATAGGCATGAATGATTCAAATCTTACAATAAAAATTATATAAACTAAAATCAAAAATGTGCGGATGGAAACTCGGGAACTTTTTGATTTATTGGTTCACTTGAATTTTCTATTTCAGTTTGCAAAGTTTCCATTTTGAACAAGAGCGTCTCTATTCTATGACAAGAGCATGCCACTAATAAGCATGTGTGTTTGATTGTTAGCTTTGGGCATGCTTATTTATGAGCATGCCACTAATAAGCATGCCAGTAATGAGCAAGTGTGTACAGTTGTTAGGGCATGCTTATTAGTGGCATGCTCATTAGCATGCCAGTAAAGAAGCATGTGTATCTGTACCTTAAGGCAACGCTCGTGAAAAACGCATCGCGCAACTGTTTTCCCTCGGCTTTACTTGTAAAATAGGTCACAACGAAAAGCCCTTTTATTAAAAGCCCGTAATAATAATATATAGCCCATGACCACCCTGAAAGTCCATTCTAAATACTGGTGAAAGAATTTTTGAAATCGGACGAGTAGCTTCGGAGATTATTACCTCCTACATCCAAACTTACAAACTCAAAAACTTTACCTTTATATATTAGTATGGATGACTAACTAACCATCACGCCGTTTCATCGCAGGGTAAGCAGAGAGGATGATTTGAACATGTTCAAATCATAGGGATGAACATGTTAACTACACATTTTCATAAAAATCAAATCAGTTACTAACGGGAAGAACATGTTATCTTCAATAATAACAAGTTCATGCCATCATCTGAAATAAAGCACGCCTTTTAATTTGATTGGAATATTTATGGTTAGTATAAATTTTACTCTAAAAATGAGTGAAATCTATGTTTATTGTTATTAATTATATTTATTATATTATCTTATTAAAGCAGGGTGTGCTAGGACTATTTGGCAAAAAGTTGTTTACTAATATTTTTGTCGAAAATGAGTTAATAAGTCGTCTAAACTGAATAATATACGCTCTTTCCATTGGAAATAAGTTCAGAACTTAAAAATAATTAGAACATGTTCAAATCATAGGGATGAACATGTTAACTACACTTTTTCATAAAAATCGAATCAGTTACTAATGGGAAGAACATGTTATCTGCAATAAATAACATGTTCATGCCATCATTCTGAAATGAACACGCCTTTTAATTTGATTGGAATATTTATGGTTAATATAAATTGGCAGTATTGTCATATATTTGTTTTTATTTGAAGACTATTATAATATGTAGTTATATATTATTTTTCAATAACTTTAAATGGTACATACCATGTTTTGTATTATTAATGAACATGCCAGGTATTTTGTAATTTTGGATAATGGATGGTAAAAACGGATAGCATTTGAAGGGTTGTTTGATGTTCGTGTTTTACCAATTTTAAAAAGGTGTTACTCTATTAAAAATGAGTTCCAGAGGCGAAAAAATGGTTTTTAACTACATTTTTTAGGGAAAATTAGTAAATATCTTTATTTTTTGTGCATAAATGCGTTTTTTTACTTTGTAAATACTTTTTTGGTATTTTAGTGACATAACTAACTAACTAACTAACCATCACGCCGTTTCCCTGCAGGGGTAGGCAGAGAGGATTGAACGCCACACTCTTCTATCCTGGCACACCACTTTTGCTTCGGCCACATTCATACATCTTCTCATACACGTTCTACGGTTGTTGCGGCTTTTAACAGGGCCATCCTCAAATACTTGTAGTACCTGATCGTGCCAGGTCTTTCGCGGACGCCCTCTATTCCTGTTGCCTTCAACATTCGCCTCATATATTTTCTTAACCATCCTTTCCTCGTTCATACGGTCCACATGACCAAACCATCTCAGCACTCCTTTCTTTATTCTATCTACCACACTACAGCCAGCATTGCATTCACTTCTAATTTGTTCATTCCTCACTCTATCGACCAAAGATTTTCCACACAAGCGTCTTAGTGACCGCATTTCAACCGCATTCAGTCTACTTTCATTCCTCTTTTGCCAATTCCAGGCTTCACTTCCATACATAAGGGTTGGCACTAGAACGAGGACATAAATCAATAAAAATTAATCTTGAATTAGCAATAAAGCATATTTTTCAAAGGCGAAATGCAAATGTCTATCTCAAAATGGCTTGAATGTTAGTTAACAACTTCTTGCCACGGGGTCTTCAATTGTGAACACAAAATGGATACGATCAATTCAAATCAATTTATTTGGTACACAACACTGACATATTTCTACGTACATACTAACCGTACCCGGTGAAAAATCATAGGAGAAAAAATCACGAAAAGAAAAAACATTTGTTTTTTAAAATTGACTTTACTCGCTTAAACCTAAAACTAATATCAATAAAAAAAAATAACACAAAAATGTCAAGACCGCGTAATTTGGTGGGGCGACCGTTGTGTGTTGGCCGAGCCGCGCGCCGACTGCGTGCCGCAATCTAGCCGTCTCGAGTTGCGATCCCAGCAAGTCGCGGACGCAACGGTCCGACAGACAGACGACGCAATTTTGATTAAACGAGTTGTAACCCGTCGAAAATGACGGTACTTTTTATTTTGAATAAGTGTGTATTTATTTTATAAAAAAAAAAACGAAAAAAAATTTCAAGAAAAATGTTCGAAAATTAATAAAAAAAAAAAAGGGGTTCAGACGACCATTCATCCGTATCATAAAAATAGCTTCGTCTCTGTGAAACATCTGTGGGCAAAATCCATTAACTGTGTCTTTAAAAATTTGAACGCATATTATTAATATTTTTAATATTTAAAGCATACGTATAAAAGTAAATAAATACTATGGTTACGGTGTATAGTGTTGTGAGCATAGCAGTGTAGTGGTGGTCCCGACGAAGAGACGGGTACGTCTCGAGACCGGTAGACCTAATATCTGGTGGTGGTTTATACTAATTTAACCGACACTCTGTTAATTTGAACACACTCAGAAATATTGTAAAATGTGTTGCTCAAGATTGTTGTCAGTTGTCAATATGGCTATCGCTGAGTCTATACGCTCGCGACGTGACGAAGCCCCGCGGTTTCAGTATGGACGTCATGCAGGACCTGACCCAAATACTAATCCTGCGATAACCGTCTGGAAAAAATGAATTTCTGGTCATTTGAGAGAATTTAAGGAAACACTTCCTCGTCACCGCAGCCGGCGCAGTTTGGCGGAAACCTGATGACGTCACCAGATGCGTGGTGACGAACAGGCCCGCCAGCAGACAAAGCATCTAATCCGCGCAGGTAGGCGAAGAGATTCGAGCGCCACACTTTCAGCCATAAGTGAAGGTGATCATCACACAATTATAATAGTTCTATATTAAAGAAAACACATTATAATTGTGAATTTTAAACAAATTTTTATTAATCAATTAGTGTATATTATAGATATCTCACAGAGACGAAACTGTATTAATTATGGGAAAGTAGGTATAGAAGTCATTTGGGTGTAACAGGACTTATGACCTGTCTTTTGGTAGGCTTAAGTGATCACTTTACACAATTGTAACATTCGCCATTTCCACCCATGATAGAATATACCATGCTTATTCATTTTTTGGAAGTTGTATATATGTTCAAATTGCGTGAAGCTTTCATATATGAGTTGTAAGCGCCTTTTCCATGCGGCCTGTACAAAGCCATTTTCATTCCCCTAAATCCCCACAGATGTCGCTAATGAGAAAATCTACAATTGATTTTACGGAATTTAGGGAGCAATATCCTTTTTATTATGTGTAATGAAATTCATCCGAATACTTGCATTACACTAGGATACGCCAGGAAATATTATTTCCAATTTTTGTTAAATTCCTTTTTGACCAGTATTTACAATTCAGAATATTTTGAGTTTGTTCAAATCTTTCAGAACAGTGCTGGATTTATGTCACAGAGACATTATTAATCAATTAGTGTATATTATAGATATCTCACAGAAGATATGTGAGATATCTATAATATACACTAATTGATTAATAATGTCTCTGTGACATAAATCCAGCACTGTTCTGAAAGATTTGAACAAACTCAAAATATTCTAATATACCCTCTTCTGGATTCAATAATAAGTGACCTACAGGACCGTCTGTCTCTTGAAATATTTAATTTGTTTCAACTAAGCGTTTTTATGCCAAAAAGCGAATACAGTAATCAAGACATTGAAACTGTGAAACAACTAGCAACCGATTATAAATTGGTACTAGATAATACTCCAGTTTCTGTCGTTGAAAGCGAATATCGGCTGTGGATGGTGAAGTTGCAGCGGAGTCAGGACATACCGCAGTAGATTTCCGACCTTATTTTAAATTGCGATATTGAGATGTATCCTAATATAATTTTTTTTTATGTATTATGGCTACACTACCTGTTAGTGTAGCGACAGCGGATAGATCTTTCTGTACGTTGCGAAGAATCAAATCGTGGCTAAGAGCTTCAATGGTTGAAGAACGTCTAACCGGATTGCCACTTCTCCACGTCCATAAAAACGTACCCATTGGAGTTGATGAAGTGATAACGCGTTTCAGGAGAAGACTGTTATTTAAATATAGGTATTTTTAAGTACAGTAGGTAGTTACATTTATTAATAAAATACTAAATATAATAACTAAAATTATTAATAAAGTTTTAATTGTAAGTATCTATTATTATCAAAATTAAATTATAACTTCTTGTAACTTGACCACGACTATGTAACCCCCCCTGGGGCCAAAGCTGGATCCGCCCTTGGTGTGTGCTTTGATTTATATACCGCTAGAAAAATAAAACTACTTACTTGAAGCGTCTTTCACAAAAACAGCGCTACAATAATGATCACAAACATAAACAAAGCTATAGAATATGCAAGCTTATTTTGTTTCCTTCAACCTGTTTTTTTTAATTTTAATCATTATTGAGTGTTATAATTTTTTTTTTTAATTAGGTATTCTTTTCTTCTTCTGGTTCAATACAATGTTGAATATAATATTTATATTGTGATTTGTTTACTCCCTTGAAGGACCAGGTTTGGCACCGTCGACTTTCCTTCGCTGGTATAATTTCATCATCTTCTTCTCCTAGTATCGTGTTAAGTCTCCCCAACGTTGACTAATACTCGAGAGTACATCTCCCTATCTCCAGCAGCTCTTCCACCGTCCTTGTTCCTGTCCAATCTCGTTCATTATGGATCCATGAGATTTGCTTCCTGGCGACACCTCGTTTCCTATCGATCTTATCCTTAATTATCAAAACCAAAAGGTCGTACTTTTCACAATTAATATTTTTACAAAATAATTTATACGTATGTCGCTCTATCCTCTCTACTTCACGCAGCTGTACACACTTCAGCGGCTCAATTATGTCGCCACGCTTGCAGCCGAATAATAATACCCACTCTTGGAGCAAACTAGGTAACTACCTATGTTATTTACACACACAACAACACGATAAATTCCCGCCGTAATGCAATTTTATAATGTGGCAACATTTAGAATGGCGGCCATGTGCTCGTGCGAGCGGGAAGGCTGACGTCATTAGGGCAACACTCGCCTGTTTATTTATCCTGATAATTGCGGAATATCGTCGCCATAATGTGCGCCACTTTATTCGATAGTGCTCACGTGTTAAAAGCGAATTTCACGGCAGGCGTCGCCAACAGTTAAGCGCTCTTAGCAACACGAACCTTTCTACTCTTTTTTTTTTAATTGTGCTAAAGTGGTGAGAACTTCCTTCATCTATGTGGGAATAGTGTGATAAACGTATGAGTTTCGAAATATATTATAGATAGATAGAAATATATTATAGAGACGAAGCTATATTTTTATATGGGAAAATAGGTATGGTAGTCTTTTTGGGTGTTCATTGGGTTTATGACATCATACGGCTGGCTAAAGTATTGCTTGCCCAACGTAACTTGGCGTGCGGCGAATTTTGAATTAAAACCCGCCCCGGCGGTAACCCCTCGCCCTGTCATTCAGTTCATTCTCGTCTTTGAGCGCGAGCTGTGTCATCTTGATTACCAATATACACTGAATTATTATGTCCAAAACATCCTAAACAGTCCGGGATGGTGCAAGAAAAATTGCCAATGAAGTATTAAAGTTTTGCGAAGCTGAAAAAGCGAATAATGGACCGATATTACCGTCTGACAGTTTGACAGATAGAACAGCCGCCATTACTGCATGGTTTCTTTAGTGCTGCCCGACCAAATTTCTGTATTTAATACGACACCTGTCACCGGAAATTCTGTACATTATGTATTGTGTAATAAATTTACACCCTGACAACTTCTGTTATGCGACAGCGACGCCCTCCCTCGCACTAGTAATAGTGGTACGTTTTTAATAGCTTTACACAATGTAACCTTCACCATAACTCACACAACTTGTTTCCTGAGTTATATTTTTACTACCGTCCAAAGCTTTTTTATTCCCATAATACAATACAGATATCACTATTGATAATAAGGTATCTATATTTTTGATTGGATCTGTTATCAATAGTGACAATATATAATTATATTTTCGCCTATCTTTATGTCAGCGAGTTTTTTGTAGTAGTCAAGTAAAATTATCGTAGAATAGCGTGTTTTTTCGAAAGGTCTAATGTGAGGTGAGAACTGCACGTACATCACTTGCAGAAATGACATTCTTACAAATTCCATAGTTGCTCGCACACACAACTTTTGTACGAATTCTATTTCTCTTTTCTAAGGTGAATTCCAAATTGAATTGTCAAATCATAATATGATCTACATATTATGTTGAGTACTTCTGTTCTTTTTACTTCCTTTCTTTTAACTCGTGGCGTCTGCTTGTCTGACGAAAAAACTTTGGATCGATATTTAACCCTTTTTCTGTGATCCAATCGAGCTGAAACTTTGCAAGTAGACTCGTGGCGACGATCAAGAAGATCTATCAAATTTTCGTTAAAAAAATAATAATTATAGTATAATTTTGGATTTTTCAAATATTTAATGGTTTTTTCATGCAACTCAGTAAGTTGTATGGAGATTTCGACGCATGTGGTAGACACGAAACCCGAAAATGAGAAAGGGATTATTGTAAAAACTTGGTTTTTATGGGTTACCTTTTCTCTTATTATTTTTATTTGAATTACTGAGTTCATTAATTACAATTAAATGTACTAATTCAGTCTGTTTCTGTTTACATTAATTAGTTTATGGTAATTTATAAAGAAAGTTCATAAAATGTAGGTTTTTGAAAATTTTATACGCAATATGAAAATGTTTATTTACGATGATATTACCATCGTCGATATCATAGAATGTTTGATTTATTTTTTGTGAAAAGAAAAGTTTATATGAAATTTTTCTTATTTCCGATTTAATTATATATAAATCGTCTTCGAAATATATTGAAAACTTTTGCGGTATTATATATGAAATATTTATTAGAAAATCCTTATTTATAATACTTATTATAAATAAAGATTTACTAATTATAATACATAATATATTATAATACTTATAGTGCAGTATTTTTGTGGATCAAAGCTACCCAGAATAGTTCATTGTATACATACAGTTAAAGAATATATGTATATATCTACATAAGTATATGCGTATATATTTAAAAAAATATAATATATAGTCGGTCACAGCATCACCTACGTTTATACCTATAGCACGTCACTGCTAATAAGTGAGAAAATGATAAATAACAAAAAAATAGTAACGAATGTTTTGTTGATAAATATAAACAGAAGGTGAATTGTAGTTATATATTAAAAAAATCATTAAATACTATTGGAACAAATTCATATCAAGTAACTGGTTGCTAATGCCTGCATATTATAAATTCTAAATACTAAATGTAAGCACGTAAATTTATTATATATTTAAGAAAATAATTATTGTATGGCTGTACATACATTATATGTAATGATAAAAAATCCTAGCAGTATGAAATGGGCGGCTACTGTCAGTTCAATCACGTGAAAATGTGTGGTTGTTGCTTCAAAGTGTTAGAGTCTCACGTCTCACTACATTTCGTAGTTAGTAGCTACAACTTCGTGGAATCTTTGTTATTTAATTTTGAGTAGAAAATATTTATTACGTTTTGGGTGAAATGTTAATTGTTACGGAGATAATTGAAATCAAATTTAGTTTTTTTTTCAATATTTATGAGTATGAGTATCATGAAAGTAACTTATATGTTGTCACGTGATGGTAGAATTAGAAGGAATTACATCGAAATCACTGGGCTATTCTCGTAAATTCTCGAAACATCGCGACGCGAGATTTATCTATAAAAGGAGATCGCTCGGCTACCGCGCAACTTTATTTATATTATGAATGCGACATTACCAGTGATAAAAATCGCAGTGAGAGTAGCGCGTGTGTGATTCCTGCGATAGTAATCAAGAAAGTACCTACCTTCCGGCCAGAAGTTTTCTACTGCGGACATGAGCGATATAAGTAAGTGCATTAGTATATGTGAGAAAGCAATGATTCTAGAACGAATTACGAATTAAATAATTAGTGTGCGAGTTATTCCAGAAACATTAAGAGACAAGTTTCTGAGAGAAGTTAAAGAACGGTGCTCTAGTTAAGTTCGTGTCCAGTGACTTTTTGTGAAATAAATAAAACGTTAACTGATTTTTTAAGTTTATAATTTGTCTCGTGAAAAAATCAAATATCAAAAATTTGTTCGCTGTGGTAAAAGACAAATATGATTACTAAAACCGTGCACAAATGTGAACTTTATATATTTTTCAAATAAGGCTTAAATAATTTTATTCGATTTGTTAATATTATTGCGAATACATTTTTAATATTCCATACATGTTAGTTTCATTCAAGATTCTCCAACGCTTTACAGAAGATATGTCAAAAATGTTGAAAAAAAATGGGAAATTTTTTGTCACTTATCTCCTTACTATTCACATTTCACGTTAAGTGTAGGGAATATTTTCTATTTAAATTTTAAAAAAGTTTAGTTTTGGCTACTAGCTAAGAGGCAACCTGTATATAATATCTATAGATTTGTTATTAATTGAAAACAAATTTAGAAAGATACGAAAAAAACCGGCTCTACTCAAAGTAATTAAAATTGTATTGTTGTATTGTAATTAATTGTAATTAAAATTTTTGCAATTGTAATTAAAAATATTGTCGCTTTCAACAAGAAAAATAGGTGCACAAAAAATGTTTATAAAGACATCTATATGAACGATGATTTGTTCTGTACGGTAATTGACAACTATCTGTATGGACTCTGTAGCTTAATTAGTTATGCTGTCTACCGGCATGTAACCTTTTGTGTACAAATTCCGGTGATGACTACATACTACATATGTCATTTAGTGGTGGGGTAAACCGTTATTGTGTTTGTCATTGCGCGAATGATATTCGATTGGAACGATGTTTTCTAGTGTAGATAAATCAGTTAAATCATATAACGGTTACAAAATCAAATAAATAAAATATCAAATAACGGTTACAAAATCCCGATATAAAGGACTTTTTTTGCATCACTATGTATTTATATACATTTATTTCAATATATTTATTTTATGAAAAACCTTGACTGTAGTAATAAAATTAGATTAAAAAAATAATAATAAAGAAAAAATTGACGATTCAACCTATAGCAGCATAAATTTAAAAAATCTGTCAAGCATAAATTTTGTAATCAATATTTGAACCACTTCCTGATGGCTCTAAAATTTGAAATTAAAGATAATACAATAATGTTTATATTATAAGCCACTGTACATGACGCTGACATCTATCGGTTTGTAGACATTTGAGTTTTGACGCAATTCGAATTGATTATAAAATTTAATGTGACGAACTACATAAAGTAGAAAATTATAGTGCAAAATTAAAAAAAATACAAAAAATATGAAAATATATTATTTTAACAGCCACAGTACTAAGAGCGGTCAAAGTAGATACAGTATATAGTAAAATAAAATTAAAGCATGAGGCGCTTTTTCTCAAACCCCAACGATCGCTTGCATCAAATAAGCTTTACATTCACATCACTACGTAAAAATCTCTCATTCACAATTCTATTCGAATAGTTATACTTTGCTTTGTTTATTATATTATAGCGAACACCTTAATAGAATACGGACGTAAGAAGTGTAATAATTTGTTCAGTGAATGTTTCACTTTCGTAAGCACAAATATGCTGATCCTCCATATTGCTCTCCCTCTCCCTGATTCGTAATTATAAAATCATCCCCCGTTGAAGAATAAATATTATTTTATCTTCAAGTATCGATTTCAGTGAGTAAACAAGAAGGGTTTGGTGAGAGCATTCATGAATGAAACATTTTATAAAAGTAAACATTATATTCTATAAATTTATTTATTTACTTTAGCGCGTTAAAAAAAACACAAAAAATACAAGCGACCCATTTTTATACCGAGAGGATATTTCAGGTTCGTTTTTTTGCTAAAGACCTTACATACAGAGTCAATCACTGATGAATCCGTTGCTAATATATTGTCACAATAAGGCAAATAAAAACACTGGAAATTTATTTAGTTTACTTTATTCCCAAAAAAAGTCCCAAAGCTTACAAGAGTTAAATTGTAGTAGGTACCTACTTATTGTTTATAGTTGCTAAATATCTCCCGAATATTTCACACACTTAATATTGAACTATTTATTCCTTAATTCCAACTAATCAACGTTATCTCTTTCGCTTAGATCACGTCTCGTAAATTCCGTTCAATGTTCGCTTGCAGAAACTACTCGCCCCGGTATTCTTGCTTTATTCCATTGGTATCACCGGTTGTCACACTGCACTTGCTTGCTTACTAATATCGCGTATTGTAATATCACGAACCACTGGTCACACTCGTTTACATTACGGAGATGTCGCACGTTTATCATTACGAAATGAATTGACTGACTTCGCGTTGGGTGAAGCCTTTTATAGATAAATTCATTCGAAAGGTTTGTTCTCGAGGTAACGAGAAGTCTGTAGAGTGTTCTAGAATTTTCAATGTAGTATTTTAGGGCGTCATGGAATGTCATAAAATCTTCGAGATAAAGAATGCGGTCACGCATATCTGACTCTTCGTTGCGTGAATAAAATTGGAGAATTTGCGATTACGGATGACTGACCCAGCTTTGTGTTTTTTGTAGTGCTATCAGCATTCAGTAGGTACACTGTCTCGCTAAAATATATATTTTTATCTCAGTAATAATAATAACTCTTCTGTTCTTAATCAGCTGATTTTGGTAGTAGGTGAAATAAACAAGCATAAGTTAAAAGCGAGCAGTGTAATATTTTATAATATTATTAATATAACGGATAGTTATCAAAATATTTCGGGAGATTTTAATCGTTGATTGAATCGACTGACCCTCATTTTGTAAAGTCATGAAGAACGTCGACGAAGTACTCCATAAAGCCGAATTCGCTTACACCGCTGCAACGTATCACAACACGTATATACTTGGCTGATCTTGGAAAACGCACACGTTAGACGTATTCGGGAATTTTATACCTGATGTAATTTTCAATTTCTATAGGGATAATGTTTTATAATGGTCGTGCTCACTGCGCTACTAGTGTCGTCCCACTAGGGTACTTTCTTATTTCGAGGCTTTGTAGATGATATGTATTGGAATAAATACAATTTATCCTATCAAGTAACTCCCTTTAAAGGCAGACAGAGAATATCAGACTCTTCTATATTGGCGTACGATTCTTACTTCCATACATCAAATCGCATATAAAAAGGCTAGCTTTGTGTCTAACGATTTTCTTAGGCAATTTGAAAGGAAACTGTTAGGTAATGTCTGTGTGTACAGTGTAAGGGAATATCTGTGTGTATAGGTGTATACTGTCAATGTCTTTTAAAAATGAGTTGTGACCTAAACCTTAACCTCAAAAAACCTAAAAATTCTGAAATTGACTAGATGATGTAAATTATATATTTATTAGATTTATCTATTTATTAAGGAATCTTAACAGTTTTTAAATTTTATAATGCAAGGGCATAGAGTATAATACATAAACCAAATAAAAATATTCACAGATGATTAGACAATATTTTTAAATTAATTAATACATAGTACAGTAGTTAGCAAAAAATAATAATAAAAATAAAGAAAGAAAAAAAGGAAAGCGACAAAATATGAAAAGTTTTATTTTTATTTTTTATTTATAGATAATTAATGAGTGTAGACTTTAAAATGCGAATAAGGATGGGAGAAAAGGGTGAGGAGGTAGGAGTCAATAGTAAAGGTGAAGGATTGGCTGACGTCGATTTAGTGATGATGTTTTCAATGCGTAAGTCATGTAATGCTATGGGGAAATAGTTAAGTGGTGCTAGAACAAAGTACATATAATCTGTAGCATTCTTTTCAATGCTTTTAAAACCATTAACAACGAAAATGCTTGCAGACTTTATTGACGTATTTTTTAAGTTAACACGAGCCTTTGAGGTATTCATATATCATTTCCAAATTGGTGGTGTGTTCTTCGTTCGCTATTTATACTATCTATATCTTTTCCAGTTCAAATATTTGAATAAAAAATAAAAATAAACGATAAACTGAATCGATTACACGACCAATCAATATTCCCAAAATGTTGTACAGTGTGAATACAATTTTATTTAGGCGGTATGTACAGCACCGGAAGTACTCCTGTTACGGGTACAAGGTAGGAACGGAAGTACGCCACGAGATGTTTACCTCGTGTAAGTAAACCTTGTTCGGATTAACCTTTACCCTTCGTACAGCTAGCTTACAGGTTATTATCAGGATTAGGGTGACCGACAAAAATAATATATAATAATAAAACCTTCTTCTTCAAATGTAGCAAATTTATTTTGTGGTAACATAATTATAATTAATATAAATTAACTTTGTTTAAACCACTTATTTAATTTAATAAGTGGTTTAAACAAAGTTAATTTATATTAATAATAATAAAACCTTTTATGTTCCATAATTATTTTTTCCGACTTGTATTAACTAGTCTTCCTTTAATTCTGATCAAATAATTATCATTATTAACATCTTTTTTTATTACTAGAGAGAAAAGTACAAACATTTATTAACATACATTTTTGTGTTCACATCGCGGATATAACTTTTTTACACAGCACTCAGGCGTTAAATATTTTTTGTCAAAAAATAAAATTTCTGGAGAAAAAATTAAATAACTATTTTTTATTGGCAAAGGTGCGTAAATTTCGATCACTATAGATTAAATATTGATAACACAGACTTAATTACAGAGATAATCACAAAGTTCAAATAACTTTTAAGCTATTGATTACCTTTTGTTGCCCTTAAGGTGTTGTTAATGTTGTTCAATACTTATATGCTCCATTCGGGAAAAACCATATGAAATATTAAAAAATAACTATGTTTAAAAACATGTATCACACAGTGTAAGATATATAATAGGTCATCTGTTAAATTTAGTAATTTATTTTAATATTTGAAAATAAATCTTTGCATTCTTCTGACAAACTTTGCCACATATCAACCGCCGCATATAAGAATATCAGAAGATTCTGTGCGTAAGATCGGAATTCTTCCTTCTCACAACTAAACTTGCGATCTTTAATCTACCAAACTGATGACAAATAAACCCTCCAAAAGGTTTTAAAATAATATACTCTAAAAACGTTTGAAATTAATTTTACAAAACCTTTTTGTAATCAAATTGATATGAATTGAAAAAAAAAAGAAAATTGGATACATATTGATACGGTATAAAAATACTCTGGCATGTTTCCGATCTGGACGCCTCGAGAGGTCGTATGAACTAGAACGCAAGTGTAGATCATTTGTGAGTATATAAGGCGCTGCGCACAGCCAAAGATACAGTTTTGATACATCATACGTACTATCTAGTGAGTCCTGCTTTGCGTGTTCTTCTCCTAGTGTCGTATCTGGTCCCCCTAACGTTGATTATCACTTGGTAATACATCTCCCTATCTCTAGCGGCCCGAAACAGCTCTTTCTCCGTCTTTATTCCTGTCGAATCTCGTATATTATGGAGCCATGAGATTTTTTTCCTGCCAACACCTTTTTACCCCTCGATCTGGTCCTTAATCATCAACCTGGTTTACATAAATGTGTTAATTATTTCACTAATATACTCTACTCACTATCGTCAACACTTTTAGCTCTACTTTCTACAACCCCTGGTGAGTCTTGGCTTCTTTAAGAGTCTTCGAACACTACCCTACTAATGGAATTAAATCTTCATCACTAAATCGACATTTACTCTTTCTCTACCACTCTGACTCCACCTCTTCACGCTTTTTCTTTCTAGCCCTATTTCCGTTTTAATTTCTACATTCAAAACTTCTAAAGTTACTCATTACTTTTTACAATTATCTTAATTATTTCACTTATAATATTATTATCATTATTTCTTGTAATACACCTTATAACAAGTCTGTCGCTTACTATTGGTTCATTTAAAATTAATTTACTAACAACACTTGTATTTAAATAACTACGTTTAAACACCTTTGAATCTATTTGTAAAATTCTAGTGCTTAAACTGTAAAGATTCTATAATAAAATATCTTTTCGAGGAGTTGTCATTTGATTCGCTTTCCATCTGTGCGATTATGTGATATAAATAAATAAAAATTAAACGGCAGTGGCTTGAAACCACTAGGGTGCACCCTGTTTACCTTGAGCGCTACTCGAGGCTGAGTTGGATGGTGAAGTTGTTCTCGTACACCGTGTCTGTTGGCGTAGTCATTGTATCCTCTACGCCGTAAAGCAATACCGGCGTAGACCTTTCACAAGTGGGTTAGACCTCAAATATCCGGTCGGATATTGTGTGTCCGTGGGCTCAGGAATAACAAAGGTAAACGTAAATTTTACATTAAACTCCTTTCATAGGATTTCATATTATGTTTACAGATTATTAAATAGCAAACAGATCTCTACCCAAAATATTTAATGAAGTGGATTTGAAGACTTTATTAAAAAAAAAATTAAACACGATTGATATAAAATAGATATTTTATATTAATCGTGTTTAATTTTATTTGGGAAATCTAACGGCTTAAACAGCGATCATAAACCATGTGGCCCGATCAAGGGGAAGGAGGAATTAGGCAGAATGCAGTGCTGGGCCTCCTGAAGGCAAGGGGGATCAGACCCGAGCTACGTAATTCTTCATTTATTTTATTCGGCAAATTAAATTTTTTTTGTTTATAACACAGCACACAATAAAGTTTATTTGAAACTCTGTGTTATAAAACAAACATCACTCTCGTTTATTACATACTCAATTATTAGTTTTGTTAAGAGTAAACAGCAAAAAATGTCTTCTGGAATTAATAGGTAAAAAAGGTACGACATGGAAGGAGGGAAAGGTTCCAAAGGGTTTGAAATGGAACCACATGGTTAATGGACGCTCCCTTGTTTATAAAAAATTGAACAACAATATAAGAAAAACAAAATAAATTTAAGCAAATGTAGGATTCCTCTAAATTACCATGGACTAGTGAAAAAGATAGTTATTTTATTATATAAAAAAAATAACAAAGTTATTCTAGGTACATCAAATGAAACAAGAGTAAAGTTGTATGTTTTATAGTAAAATAAATTTCATATGGAGGAGAGGAGAAGAAAAGGGAGGCAGGGAAGGTGGATTAAAATCGGCGTGTTAAAAATTAAAAAAATATTTAGATATATGGAAGTCTATAAGTACTTACACTTTTTATATTGCTTGCGCAGGGAACCACACAAATACGAGGCGAGCGGTGACAGAGTACTAAAGTTTGGTCTTTGGAAATTTTGTTGCAATGTTTAAATCAGTTTTACAAAAACAATATTCTTATGTGATTATGTGATTGTTCGACGCTGCTCACTCCCGATTATTTAGTGTGCATCCATATCCGAGCGTTGATTTAATTAGATCGTGGCTCAAGAAGTTTGAAGCGACCGACTCAATGCAAAATGATGACGAAAATGTCGCGCAGGTCAACGGGTCTGGACGAGAAGACCCAGGCTTGTTGACTCGCATGCGTTCTGCTACTATGGCGATACCAAGATGAATTTTGCATCAAATTTTGAAATTGGACTTGAAGCTTCACCCATATAGGACCCAATTGTCCAACTTGCGATCCATCCAATGTGTGTAGTAAAAAGTTTAAATAAAAATCACATTTCACATAATACTACTCCAGTTAAGTTTGTGTTCAGTGACTTGACGATTAAATAAAACACTTAGTGGTTAAAGTGTTTGATTTGGTACACACCACCACAATCTAGTGACAAAATTAAAATAAAATTGTTCGTTTGTCATCTGTAACACCTCACATTGCCCTCATTCTCAGTCAGATTGCAATGATATTTATACAAAATATCTATAATTATCATATCATTATTTTGATTGGAAATAAATTCGCGACGTATTGATAATTCAACCGCTGCAACAGCTTATGGAGACAGGCATTGCAGCAGTCGGACCGCAAATTAATTGCATTCCGAATCACAATTATAATAATTTCGTTGTCTGTCCATCCGTCCGTCCTTCCGCGTTACTTCGTGTAACATGCGTAACTTTAAATTTTTTTTTTACAAATTAATAAATACTTACACCTTTTTTTTGGGTCGCAATCCTAGGATTGGTCTGCAACCAGCACTCGATTTCTCCACTCCTCTCTGTCACCTGCCAGCCTCTTTATTTCTTGGTAGGTGCTACAGCGTGCATCTCCGATAATTTGATCTACGTAGCTTAATCTCGGGAGGCCTCTACGATTGTTATCTTCAAAATTTCCCTCGACGATGGTAAATTACTTCACTCCCTGGGAACCGAAATTTAAAATACCGCAATTTTTGATGGGTTACAGCTAGTATATAACAATCGTAGTGATAGTAATGCACCGAAAACACTTTTTTTTGCTCGTGAAAAAAATAAAATGCATTATTCTTGTAGCTACTGAAGAAACTACAATTCATTGATATTATTTGTCAAAGTAAACGTGCGTCACCAATGTTAAATTGCCGTATAGTCGATTGCCAATCCCCTTGACGGGGGCTCGTTCTGCGGAGAGAATTACCGATCCTGACTGAGCGCAGATGCTGAAGAGATTTCGGTGATGCGCGAAATTTGTGTAAACAATCGATATCTAGTGCCTAATACGCAATTAACTGAAGCTGTTGTGTATTCCGAGTAGCAACTTCCTACAGGGTTTCCATGTAAATACTAACTATTTCAGAGGGTCTTAATTTTTTTAATTTAATTTTAATATTAATTTTTTTAACATGTACTTCAATAAAATTAATAAATAATCATATTTCGAATTCCATAATTAAAAACATACCAAATACGATACAACCAAATAAAAAAATTAAAAATTAAATAATCCCAATTATAATAATTTCGTTGTCTGTCTGTCCGTCCGTCCGAGTTACTTCGTGTGACGTCTGTAACTTTTTTGTAGTAAAATTTTTTATTAAAAATTTTTTTTCGAATTTTTTTCCAAAAAAAATTCTGTTTGATTTTTTAAAAATAAAATAAATACATACTTATTCCCTAGGAACCGACATGTAAACGTACTGTCATTTTTGACGAGTTACAGCTAGTATATTTAATAACAATGATAGGGATGCTATTTAAAAAAAAATCCGGGTTTATAAATTAATTTGTTAAGATTGCGATCATTTTAATGCATGTAAAACTAGTAAAATTGTTGGTACTAAAATTAAGGAGCACTGAAGATGTTAAAATAGATATGATTATTCTGAATTTTCTAATCATCTTTTGGAAACAGTGGAACCATAGAAAAAAGTAAAAATTTTAATATAAAATTAAATAAATATTATAGATAACCAAATCATATTTGCAAATATTAACCTTATAAATCTGTCTTCACATTGGGTATTCCTTTATTTTTGTTAATTTCTATACATCCAATTGTAATTTTTAGTACATGTTGTATCTTGCTGAAGGACCAAGGACAAACATGTTGATAATTCAATAAGTAATGCTTTTACACAATTTTTTATTATTATTATAAATAATATTACCACATTGTATAATTATTAATCAGAAACTAAAAAAAATAAAAATTGGAAAACCTAATAAACAATATTCCAGATAATATATTACGTAAAATTCTAATTACATTCTTCGAAAAGTGCAAAATGATTTTATGGTGGCGTTATTAATATAATTAATAAACATATACTTTGTTTTCACCACTTGTATACTGAGAATATCAATAGGTTTCAGGGTCAATGATCCCTTTGAGGATAAAAAAGTTATCTTTTAAATTCGTTTCCATGTTAGTACTCATTTATTTTTTAATTTCCCAAAAGGTATGCGAATCTTAATACAGCAACTTAATAATAGGCGATGGAGATCGATTAGCATAAACCGAGTAAAAATCAAAATTTTGTGGATATTTATTCATTTTCATTATAAAAATTTATTCGTTTATTCATTATAAAAATTTCCAAGAAATTTTGATAATCAGAAGATTAAATTTAGTTTTACACATTTGAAGAATAATTATCACAGTCTGATATAAGCTACATCTGATAAAATAATGCTATGCTTTTGTATCAAAATATTATATTTAAAAGAGGATTTGTTTCATTGACGGAAGAAAAAATTTAAAATGCATAAAAAAGATAAAAAACATCTTACAAAAAGATATTCTGTTTACACTCGTATCCATTTTATTGAAAAATTGATTAAGTAATTATTAGAAATCATTATTAAGGATTTCATAGAGTTTAAATAATGTTTTTGTATTTAAAGTCTTTCTTATTGCGCGGTATATAAAAAAACACATAAATGATAAATCAAAATCTTCATTTGAATTCCAAGTGTTTTTTCCGAACAATTACATTGAATATTTTAGCGTGCGTATCGCAGCATGACAAATAATTTCTATCATGAAACGCGGAAGTGCGTAGCCCTAGTTTCATTCCTTTGCAATTTTTCACATTAAAATATGCAATATTGATTCCCCATATAGTCCCAACTCGCAGGGGTGCCACCGCGAAGGCTATAAAACCCGTTTATCTACGTTTCGATCTGCGCGGCAATAAGTTTTGTTCGACAAAATAAAATTTGCATAATAAAGCATTTAGATTTCTTCGCAGAAATTTTGCTTTTATGGAGCATTTCGAATGTCGTAAATCGGCAAACATGGCAATGAAAGAATTTCTATGTACAATGTTTACCTTCCTCAAGCCCCATCCCCCACTCTCGTATGTAATTACATATATTACATGTGTGGAAGTATCATGTGGCGTAAGCATTTTCCTCGGAGATAGATTACTTTCGGAATAATAAATAATAACAGGAGACGTCGATATAAACGAACCGAGATGCGAATATTACTAAATTTATATATAAAATATCTTTATTTCATTCTGTTATGGTTATCAGTTTGATTATTCTATCGAAAAAACAGAAAATAAAATAATTTATTCTCATCTAGAAAGCAATTTATTGAAGATTGAAAGATGGAAAAAAGAAATGTAAAGAGGGTAACTGATAAACCGGGTCTGGGTGCCGATACGAATTAACGAGAAAAATAAAGTATTAAAATTCATTCATATGTATCATAAAGTTTGTTTTTATGACCAACTTAAGTTAATATATTTATCTAATCGAAAACGTAACGATTTTCGATATATAAGTTATTTTTTAGGGAAATATTCATTAAGATGCGGTGCAGGAAGAAGACGCATATCTTGGTTGAAGAACTTGCCTTGCTGTTTCCATCGCAGCAGACAGAAATTGTTCGAAGCACCCGCTTCTAAATGGCAGTGATGATAATTTTTAAAGCAAACTAGCTGTGCCCGCTCGGCTTCGCACGCGTAGATTTTTAGAACACTGTTTGAATTGTCATAGAACTTTGGCGAACCTTCTAGAACATTCTCCTTTCAGAACTTTCAAGAAATTCGAATATACAGGAACCTCCTAGACATACTGACACATTCCGCCACTCACTTTAGAACCTTATAGAACTTTCGGGAATTTTCTAAAACCTTCTCCTTCCAGAACTTTCTAGAGCAGGTTTTTCCGGAACCTTCTAGACTCACCGACACAGTCAGCGCGCCTATTTTGAAACAATCTGAAGCATTTGCGGCCTTCCCATAACAAAACAATGTGCTAGAAAGCACATTTTCGTCACCCACTCCCACCCACGCACAGCCACCCCCACCAAACTCGCATATTTTCGATGTGACACCAAGGACTATCCACCACCATAACCACCGGTGGGTGGTTGTGGCTGGTTGTGGCGAAAACTTGGCGGGTAGGGAAACACGGGTTTCTTTATATATATATATATATATTGATTACATGCATCAAATCGAAAGATATACAGAAAAAATATCTATCGAATAAATATTTTTTACTACAAAAGTAACGTAAATATACATATTATTCCAAATAATTAATCTACTTTTGTTTTTAAATATCGAAGAACTGTGGTCCAAAATTAAAACTTCATAATAAAATTTATGTTTTTTAAAGAATTATTCATTTATTTCTAAAAATTTACATGGAATAAAATAGAAAGGTTATAAAATAAGTATAAAAAACACGTAATTTTACAAGAATAGAGTTATGCACCCCCGAATGACAATGATATTGAATTAAGGGGGTGACTATCGACATTTATATAAAACCTAATTAAGATAATACAACGTGCAATAATAATACTACATTTTAAATAAAATTTATCAAATAGAGCTTAGAGAACAAAAATTGAGTAGCTTGTTAGTGTAGCGGTCATGATGCTCGCCTAGTGGTCTGGTGGTAGATGATTCGAGCCTTATCCCAGGACACAAGCAAGGTAGTTCTATTTTCATAGCACGAGCATTTAGCTTCGTTATAAAATAGTTAGAATATTGATGCAACACGTATTCCGTGTTCGCATCTCTATTTAAATTTTTTATATATTTATATTGGAGACTTTTTAGCCATTTCGGGACCTCATTTTTATGTGTACTTATTTTGTTTGTATTTTTTATTATTATTGGGCATAGAGAAAAGGAGTAATGTGAAATGTCATGTCTGTGTCTCTGTGTGGTGGGGAAAAACATGAAAATTTTATTACAGAACTCGTTAGGATTATTTGCTACTTAGTATTAACCGTGAAAAATCACGGGACATAATAATTGCAGGGCTTTGAAGCTGAAATTTTATGAATCATTTTTTTTGTGAAGACCATTTTTTTTGCTGACTGTTTGCTTAAACCTAAAACTAAATATAATAAAAAAATGTCAAGACCGTGTAATTTCGACCTTTGCGTGTCACGCTCTAATTTTATTAATGTTTTAAGTAGCTGTAACTCATCAAAAATGATGAAACATTTGTTCGCGTCTTTGCAAAGCACTAGTGTATATTTATAGTATCTTTTTGACGGTCCATGAAGAGGTAGCGGTAGCAACATATCTCAAGAGGCTGGTTTGGGTTTGCTGGCCCGGGGTTCATGCCCCATCTCCGGCCGTTGAATTTTGTTTTTTAACAGTGAATTGGAACTAAATTCCGGATGGACAGATAGACGAACAGATGGATAGACAGCGAAATTATTGTATTTAATATAATGTTAGATATATATATAAATATAATGTTGTATATTCCATTAAAATAAAAATATGTTCAAAATAAACAAGCAATACATATAAACGAATAATAGGAAAAACACAAGGTATGAGAGTCAGAATAAAGATTATTCGAGATGCAACATTTTAATTCAAAATATATTTTTATTTAATTTAAAAATTAAATAAAAATATAATTATTATAATAAAAAAAAATTACGCAGTCATCGAAGATTACTGATCTATAACGTACTGAATTAGAGATTTAAAAGGAAACATAGCCTATAAATTTATAGGAAACATGAATTTATAATCCTCGGTGACTGCATTCAAAACATTTTTTAAAATTTTTTGTATATTGCTGCCTTTGATTTTATACTCCACATATGAGTTATTTATTACTACCACAGTTTCGAGAGGAGCAGTCCTCCTCTTCATCACGTACAGTTTATAATCATACCTCAGAGTGACCGCTTCTCTGTGTGTATAACAAAAGTTAATAATTATATTTTAAATCAGAATTAAAATAGTTAAATATTAAATGATGTATTGATTAACAAGTAAAATTTAAATTTATACAGATAAGGGCTAAATTAAAGCTGAGGCTTTGGCAAAGATAAAGAACAATAATTTATTCAATCTCTTAGAAGAACCTTTAATCTTTATCTCATAAAAGGTAAACATAGCGGAGAATAAGGAAAAGTGTGGAAGAAGCTGCCCGAAATTTTCACTTAGCGGGGGTGGTCAGAATTAGAAGGGGGTGGGAAAAGTTAAGGGAGGAGCGATAAATAAATATACGAGAAAAGCGCAGAAAACAGCACTCTGGGAAATACATTTGTAATTTCCTTAAATACAATCATGAAAGGAAATTTATTTTTCGTTATATAAATGAAGAGATGGGTGTGTTTTGTTTTGTCAGAATCATGTTATTATATTATACTCTAAGTATTATAGTGAATACTAAGATGATTTTTGGTTTATGTGCAAAAAAAGTACTCTGTTGCTTTTGTGCTGATTAATTATGTCCAGCAGGTCTCCGGCCAAAATTATTATTTAAACCAAATAATTTCATTGCCTCTTTGTCTGCCAATAAGTTGTAAATAACGAGTTGAAATAAAGTTGAACGGAATTTTCTCGAAAGTTTTAGCAAGCGATAAAAACAGCGTAAATTTGTGCGACTATATAAATAGTGTAATAACTAACTGTAACTAGTCAAAAATGACGGTATTTTTACATGACGTTTCCTAAAGAATAAGTATTTAATTATTTACAGCCGACACTCACTCAATAGTAATAACGACTTTTATCAAAATATCTGAACATTTTTTTTATATTTCCCCTGCCGGCAGTTAAATGAACTATTCCAAACTTTCCAAACGATTGTGCGGAACATGAAATGGTTCGAGTCTTTGCATAGTCTTATATTTACTTTATTTTTTACGGGTAACAGAGGCTCGACGATAGCAACATCGCTATCGTTGCCGCCTTCGGGTTTGCTGGCCCGAGGTTCAAACCCCATCTCCGGCCGTTAAATATCGTTTTTTTCAGCCATGAATTCGAACGAAATTACGGACGTTACCGGGGACAGACAGACAGCGAAATTATTATGTTTGATAAGTGTGTAAATTGAAACAATGCTACGATTTAATTTGTATCTAGCAACTCACATCAGTACCTAACGTAGATTCGGTGGCCTACTTAAATATTACGACCCTGGTCAATCGAAAATTTACTAGTGATATTATATTTCTTCACAAACTAGCAATTCTATTATTATTAATTAGGATTGACTGCCAGGCATTGCTGCAGCGCATCTCCCTGAGAGTACCCGGAAGATCCACTAGAACGGTCGAGACCTTGAGCCATTCACATTATAATACCAACTCCCGGCAAAAGTCCTTTATATTGCTCATTTAATTTGTTCAACAACATAATCGGCGACTTAGATCTCTTCAATTCATTGATCTATGATTTTAAAATTCTGGGTTCTTCACCCCAATAACAATCCTTTATTTTATACATCTTCTTTCTTTTGATCGACAATCACATCTATCAAATTTGGAAAGTTGAATATGTGGTATTTAGTTCAATACACATCCTTCGACTTAAATTACACTATCGCCATCAGTGATTGAAATTTGTCATTCCCAAGAAAGAGTATATGGATGTCTGTAAAAAAAAAGAACAGTTAATACCTAATAACACTTGCCAATGAAATGGAATGCCCCGCTCAAAAGTTTAGTGATGTTAAAATAACTCAGTGCTTGTATATAAAGTTAGTGAAAATGAAAACACAATATTTTAATAATTTGAAGTGAAACAATGATCAGGTGGTGTCTTGCATTTGAAGAAATGAAAGCAATTTCTAGGAAGGTGAAAATAAATGTTTTTTCAATCAATCCCAATTATAATAATTTCGTTATCTTTATTTATTTTTCTTTTTATTCTTCTTCCTTAGTCTGTCGTAAAGTCCGTAAATTGCTGGAATTAAAACATTAGATAATTAGAGTGTGATACGTAATGGTTGCGTGGTCATGCAAGGCAAGCCGTTATTATTATTTCCAGTGATTTTTCACGGGTGTACGGCCAGTTTAATATATTTTAGTTGGTATATTTTTTGAAGGTCGCTCACGAAACACTGTGAATTATTGTACTACGGCAGATATTTTCGCACGTGTAGCCGAGCCGCATTGCGCCGCCACTGGTCTCGCGGGCGGAAAGGTACGCCAAAGTAGAAGATTAAAACAATCTCGCGCGGGGCCGGGACACAGCGGCGGCACGTGACGGGGGCGCCGGGATTTATTGGGGGGCAAGACAGATAAATAAACACGCGGTGAAAACGGCGGACGAAAAAGTTGAAACGTGGCCCATGCGACCTCTACCGCCCGCCGTATACAGGGGATTACGCATTTTAAATAATATTAAATAAGCATTTCAAAATAATCTTCTATAGTGTAGGTACACGTTTACAATTATTACCGAAAATAACATTATTTCAGTAATTAACTAAGTTTTTACGAAAAAATTGCATCTTTACCTACTTTTTTTAATTTCGCGCAAAAACGCTCGCAGTTGTCATGGCATCTACGTGACGTCAAGCCTAAGTAAACGTTGCATTTTATATACGACAATACTTCAGAGACACGGTGATGGTTACTTAGGCATAAGGTTATTCGCTCTGACTTGTGTTTGAGTTAAAATGATAGAATGCAGAATTTTATACTTTTATTTTATTGAAAATCTTATAAATCTCTATGTGTATATTAAAACTGGATCATTTTTTAGAAGAAAATTCGTTCATTCATTTATCTCTTTCTAATTTTTAATTCATCCTCTATTCATTTTAATTAGTTTACCGTATTCCGCAAATAAGTTTAAATCATAACTTTTATGTCATAAATCTTTTATTATATTCATATACACTTACACTGTCATTAGTATTATATTGTGATTCAGCAAAGACAAGTAAATTCAGTAAAAAAATACTTCACTCTTTAACCGACTTGTGTCGTTTTCCCTTTTTATGATAGAATGTAATGAATGGAATTTTATTTTTACTATACCTACAGCTCATGGCACTTCAATAATGCGTTGTATACCGATACACGCCAATGTGTGCGTTAGCGATATCTATAACTTATACGTCCTCAAAGTTATATGACCTCTTTACGTTAGACAGTAATGCAACAACGCACTCGACTTTAGTGACGCATAGTATGTACACCGCGCGTATTGTATTGTTGTTTAAAATAAATGTAAATTTAACAAACTTTTAAAGCAATAATTATTATTAAAGTATTTTTTTAAATTTCCTAAATTTCTTGCTGGTTATCGATTATCTTAATCTAATAAAAACTGTTCGCTTTAAAACAATATTTTGTCTCCGATTTCAGGTGATAAAGGGCATCAAGATATATTTTTATTATTAAAATGTGATTATATATTATTTTAAGGTATTAGTTTTATTTTATTTATTATGATGAGCACATACATAATTAGAAAACCTACAAATATATATATTTTTTTGTAATTGTAATGTAACATCTATCTATTTTTTTTTCTAATACTCCAAAGTTTGGTAATATTTTATTTATCGCTAGATTACTAGGATTTTGATTACACTCGTATCTATAAAATAAAGTATGTTTCACATCAGTATGTATAGGAAAGGTTTGAGAGCCCTGAGCAATAAGGGTCTCTCGCAGAGGGGGCTATAAATCTGAGGTTAACAGAATCCGCACGAGAGTAAGAAGGTCCATGTCTCCTGAGGCTATTACTTAAGGAGGAATTTATTCCTAGGCATACTTAGTATTAATTAATGCACAAGTATTTCAGTAATAACCAGGAATTAGGTAAGTTTAGAACAATGTTTTATATAAGGCTTAGCTAATTAATTAAGCTATTAAGACATTTACCTCTTAAATTAATCAGATAATTCTGTTATTTACAACATTAAAATATATATTTTTTAATTTTACACATTTTTAAAAAGATTTTTTTTATTTCTATCCGCATTTTTACTGCATATAATATCAACTAGCATGTATATCAATATGTATGAAGTTTAGAATACCTCAGCATGGAAGTGGCTCAGTAAGGCAGGCATTCTTTAATACAATTTTGTGTCACAATGTATGTAAAAAAAATAATGAAATATTGCAAGAAGGATAGTTGATAAAAATTTTATAAGTGAAGTTATCTTCAATGAATAATTCTACTTTCCCACAGTACGTTAAGAAAATTAGGTATTTCAGATTTTAAAATATCATCAATCAATATTTGTATTACCTTGTTTAAAAATATTATAGAAATGTAGTTTTTAACTGAAAAATAAATATTAAAAAATTATGTACCCGATTCAGGGGTAAAGTTGCTAATTGCTAAATATGATCAACATTTAAATATAGTTTTCAAATCTTTGTTTATTTATTATTAACTTAATTTTTATTGAATTTATAGTGCTTAGAACGTCTATAAAAAGACATGTGGTTTTCTATAATAAAGACATTGTTATTTCAACATTTTCGACTCGTATGTAATTTAGAAATCTAACTGTTAAGTGTCGTGAACTAGCATTATTTTACATTCTGAATTTTTATAATTGATTCATTTTATTTTATATATGATATATCAAAATAAAATGTGTTCTGGATTGTGGCATCACAGTTTTATATATTTTATTAATAATATAAATAATCATTTTATTTTTATTTATTTATTAATGCATAGATACATACCTACCTTACACAGTGAGTACAGAATTATATACTTTTTCATTTATTTGTTTCATTATTCAGTTATTTACATTGTTTTTACAGTGTTATGTAAAGATATTCACTCTCTTTCTGACCGAACAGTCTGAATGAACTGAATGAACATTCAGGTTCATCCATCGTATCCAAGAGTCGATTCTAAAAAATAATAGCATTCATTAAATTAACAAAATTAAAATTTACAAAATAACATAATTTATGAAAACAAAATATTTTTTAGAATAAAGTATCTTCGCTTACCAGCGAATACAAAATCGATCCGACATAGAAGTATGAAATATATTTACACAAATTATGAAAGAGTGGCTTCTTGGTCTTGTGATTAGGACTCTCGCCTCTCGATCCAATGATCGCGGGTTCGAACCAGCAAATTAGTCCTATTTTCATAGCAAAAACGTTTAGCTTAGTTTGAAAATAGTAAGAATATTGATGTGACATGTATTCCGCGTTTGCATCTCTGTTTAAAAAAAATAATTTAACTATTAATGAGATAATTAAATTCGTGAAGAATTCGAGTTGCATAAGAAAATCAAACCCCAAGAATAATTGGCCCTCCGAATTAAGCAGGTACCTCGCACTAAGTAGTGACGTCACAAGACCGGTTGTAAATGGGCGAAACGACCGCGTCACACAAAACGGGCATTAAAGTAAACGTAAAAGTGATCGGTGGGCCTTACACTCCGGCAATTAATTCACTCGCCTCCGTAATAATGGAAAACTTACTACCCGCTTGTGGACTAAAAGCCGTCCACCCAAGTCCGCCGTAATTCGAAGCGATATCCATCCGACTAGAATAATTGGCGTTCAATCCGCGACCAGGCCGGCCGGCCGTCCCTGTCTGGCCGCCCCGCCCGGCCCGAGAGCGAGCGGGACGGCGAGCGCGTGTCGGCTCGATCTATCTCGGAGAGGAAACCACCTACATGGTGGAGGAGTTATATTTGCGTGGATCGTGATGCCAACTTTTAATTGATTAAAACTTGCGGTCACAATATAAGTGAGTGGCGGAGTTGTGCCGGGGGAGAGGGGGAGGTGCAGCGGGGCTCGGGTTTCGAGTTGTGCCAAATGTCCGGTTTGATTCTGGGAAGATTAATACAGCGACGGTCGCGGGGAATGGCGAATAGAAAGGTTTTGTCGTCACTTATATTTTTAATTCGATCACCTATGCACTTCCGACTTGCGACGAAAGAAAAATAAATCGTGGTA
Organism: Agrypnia vestita; assembly: GCA_016648135.1. Lineage (NCBI taxonomy): Eukaryota > Metazoa > Arthropoda > Insecta > Trichoptera > Phryganeidae > Agrypnia > Agrypnia vestita. The sequence continues at coordinate 54,111 of JADDOH010007302.1, read as the reverse complement.
TGGAATACTTCGTAAGATTTTTATGATGTTTAATTTATAGTTAGGCGCCTTATATTCTGAAGTTTTTACTTGAAAATATACATGATATTTTGAAATAAATTAGATGTTCAATTAGAAAATTTTAAGAATACATTTAATTTATTTTTAAATAATTAAAAACTTTGCATCAACCACTTGGAGTGTCGAAAAGTTATCAATCAAAAAAATATTTGGTTGTCACCGGCATATGAACCCGAAAATTTTCCTTCACGGGGTAGGATTCGGTGCACATACGAGTGCTTATCCTATCTACGCGGTCAAAGCTATTTATATATACGAGAAATGTGGATGGAAATCTCTTATACGATGGCTCAGGGCTTACAACCTGTATGAGTTGGCTTAACTGATCACTCTACCCAATGCAACGTTCAGCAATTCTATCATAAAAACATCCACATATTATCAAATTTTTGAAATTTATATATACAGGGTTATTTGGAAAACATGAATAACCTCGCAGGACTATACTCCAATTCCAATTGGAAAACATTGTTGAACTTATTGACTTGTATTGTAATGAATGAATTTTTCGTAATCAATATGAGTTACTGTAATGATAGTCCAACGTTTTACAAAAAATAAGTCAGAAATATTAAAAAAAAAATGCAAACTTTGATGTCGCATATCTCCGTAACTATTAATATTAGATCATAAGAGCTTGAACATTTTAGACTCATAGTCAAGGCAGGAATATAGTGCTGCGAGGTTATTAATGTTTTACAAATAACCCTGTATATATAAAACATGACAATTAATGTTGTACTATTAACCCTGTACATAACTATTAATGTTAGGTCATGATAGCTTGAACATTTTCGACTCATAATCAAGGCACGAATATAGTCCTACGAGATTATTAATGTTTTCCAAATAACCCTGTATACGTTCGAATCGGGAAACTTCATATATTGCACTGGTCTCTGCTAGAGATATCTGTTGATTTATTCTCATTAACAAGTTAGTATACATAGATTTTGCAACTGGTACTGAAACATCTATATTTTATTTTTTAAAGTGGAGTTTTTTTAGCAATATTCCATATTAACGTATATATATGATATTCTTCCAAATTATTAAATATCTAGTAGAATACGCCTGAAAATCAATATTTTAAATTTTTAACTCCTATTATGCACCAGCATATTATATTTTAACAATATTTTTATATGGAAGTATGTTCCAAGAACACAGTTACTGGATTTGGTCTCCAGAGGGATGATGAATATAAAAATAATAATAATAAAAAAAATATTTGGTTATCACCGGCATACGAACCCGAAAATTGTCCTTCCCGGGAAGGATACGGTGCTCATAGGAGCGCTTAACCAATATACACGGTCAATAGTTTTACAGTCCCTAAATGTAACTCCTTTATAAATTATTATATTTTAATTGATGCAGAGAGAAACTTTAAAAACATGATTTTTTAGACATTCAAATAATTTAATCAAAACCAGTGAGTATAGTGCACTAACCACGAACGTCAATTTATTTTTATTATTTTTATTATAGACGAACAATATCAACAAACTAAATGGTGACTGAATTATTACTGTCAAGCCTCACCACCAAAATAAAGGTCTTCTCCATTTTCAAATGTTGGAAGAAGCAAGATTTCAAGTACCCATTTCTTTTAAGATAAGTTATTTCGTCTTTCTCATAGTATTAAACCAGTAATGACTAGATGTGATGTAAATAGTATTTTGAGCATGTCTAGGCTGTAAAAAACCTTACGTTGCGAGAAGAAAATTTCCGTGCAAAATTTTAATGGTACAGGCGAAAATGTTTATAATATCAATTGTCCTCGTTAGGTAATCTTTATATGTACCTGAAATGATTTTCAAGAAATCCGCTTTTGACCGTGTAAGACAGTACAATACTTATATGTGCAGTGGTAAAATTGGTAACTAAATTTTTTTGAATAGTTTCAAGGTTCTTCAATATACTTCTAAAACTTATTGTAGGCATGTGAAAGCTATTTTTATGTTTTACAGACTGATATTACATAACATACAAATATAACGTGTATGATAAATGGTCGTATTTGGAATTAAATATACTTCTTTAAAATGAGTAAAATGATTGTGAAATTATTCATATAGGTTATTAATAAAAATGTACTATGTTTTGACCTATTATAATATATTAAAGATATCAACTGTTTCAGGGCCAATGGTCCCTTCGTCAGGATACAATGTATACTAACAAATTATGATCAAGTATAGAATTTGTTTTAATTTATTATTTTTATATCTTATATTTTGCAGTGCAATGCAGAAGTCAGCAGTCACTTTATTTAAATACTTTTTATGGTATACGTCTAACTCATTGATTTCAAATGTTATAAAATGGACGCCCAAAAGATGGTTCTGTATCGCACCCAAAGTTTTTTTGAAAATCCAAAATAATTCTACGAGTTTGACTGCTGCAAAGATTTCACATCTCTTTGAATGCGATTATCTCAGAACTTGTATTTAAGAGTTAATGTCTTCTGCCAGTATACTGTCTATGTATAAATTCTCGTATATATTAATGTTTTTTTCATATATTCAGAGAAGTCCGTCACTTCTGCCGGGCGTTGTGAATGCCACAGCGCTGAAAAGTCTCCTCAAAAAGGGGCTGAATAATAAAAATAAGTCGTAATAAATTCACAATGGAACGGTAACGCAGCAAACGGAAAAGTTACAAGAGCGTACGTAGCTGCCGCGGCGCTCGCGCAATATAAACATCTTGTTTGTATTGAGAAGTTGCCGCGCGGCAGAAGTTTCCAGAAGAGGCTGCACTCTCGGAAGGCGGTACAAAGAGCAACTTATTCTAAGCTTTGCATACGAAAGCTTAACGAACAACAAATACTTAGCCAGACGGGAGAAGACACCGTTGTTGTTGTAGACAGCCGAACGTAACTGGTCCAAAGATTTTTGAAAAGGGTAACTTTGAATCTTTGAAAAGGGTACAAATATCATCCGGGAAGATTCGTTACACTTTGTAGGGGCATTGTTGGCGTGTTGAGTGTACCATTAGTTTTATTTACTCGAACAGAATTTAAAATATGGTTAAAATAATCCATAGCAGAGCGTACCAACAAAATATTAATTATTTTTTTAATTTGAGAAAATTAACAAACTTTCTATAAACCACACTGTTTGTTTTTAAACTCTACTAGTTTTGATACTGAACTATATCTTTGCCAGAACGGACGCACAATAACATCCATAAATTAAATTTGCAAGATATATGGTGGGGGGCAGGCCTCATTATTTGTGGCGAGAGAGATGGGTGGAGTATGTCAGCGAGACATTGAAATCGGGAATATATTAAATTATGGATTATTCGTTATTTAATTGGTTGTTAATTATTATTAGATTTCATGCTGATGGACATTTTGATTTCTAATATTTCTAAATTATCTAGCCTAAGGCCTCTATTATTTGTTTGTAAAATTTAGATGCCGTTTTATTTTTAAATGTGTGGCCTTTTTTGTCGGTTTGAAAATTCTGAGAAATTATTTTAATTAAGGCATCTTAGGTGTTCTTTTATTATAATATTAAAACAACGTATCTACAACGTAATTATAAATTAGATTATATATCCCAGAATTATTTAATGGATCAACTTCATTTTAAGAGTTAATTAAGAAAAGTTATTTTTAGTTAATAAGATATGAACATCAAAAATATCAACTACTTTATTGAAATTATTTTTTAATTAATTTTTTAATTATTTTTTTTTAAATTAATTAGTGTTCAGATTATTGATGGAAATATTGTGTAGGGATGACTTTTTAAATGATGATGGAGTATCTGTAAGAATATTAGCATCAATTTTAAGGTTAGCATAGTAAATATTGTATGTACCACACATTGTCATGAATAATAATAATCAACATTATTAGCAGGTTGACTTATTTTAAAGAACCTCGTATTTCTTACTCGGGGTTTAATATGTAAATTTATGTCAGATAAAGAAAGAGAATCAATGCTCCACTGAGTATCTCATGGAATACTGCAAGATTGGATACTTTTGTCGGGATTCGGGATTAATGTTAGGGTTAGCGTAGAAAATATTATATGTACTACATAATCTCGTGAAAAATAACCAACATTATTAGCATGCTGACTTATTTTAAAGAACCTCGTATTTCTTACTCGGGGTTTAATATGTAAATTTATGTCAGATAAAGAAAGAGAATCAATGCTCCACTGAGTATCTCATGGAATACTGCAAGATTGGATACTTTTGTCGGGATTCGGGATTAATTTTAGGGTTAGCGTAGAAAATATTACATGTACGACATAATCTCGTGAAAAATAACCAACATTATTAGCATGCGGGATTATTTTAATGAACTCAGAATTTCTTACACAGGGTTCAATGTGCAAATTTATATCAGATGAGAATAAAGAAAGGTGGCCCTCGTAGTGCACTGGCTTCTCACACTGAGGGTTCCGGGTTCGATTCCCGGTGAGATCACAATTTAATCTGTGTGATTTACTCAAGCCTGGGTGTTTTGTGGTGTATTTCGCTTCTGTAATTGGGTCTCCTGGCCTGTTGAAGTGTAAAAAAACTAACCCTTAAAAAACAAGTTTTTATTAAACTCCTTTTCTCATTGATTCAGGTTTCGCGCCTACTCCACGCGTCGGGCTCGAAATTAAACAAATATAAATCGTTAAAATGTCGAAAAATCCAAAATTATATTATAATTATTAATTTCATCATTTTTATCTTTATCACGAGTCTGCCTGCAAAGTTTCAGTTCGATTGGATAGGGAAAAGGGTTAAAAATCGATCCAAAGTTTTTTTCGGCAGACAAGCAGACAAGCAGACGCTACGAGTTAAAAGAAAGGGAGTAAAAAAAAGAGAGAATCAATCCTCCTCTGAGTATCTTATGTGATACTGCAAGATTTTATACTTTTTGTCAGGATTTGGGATGTTTAAGCATAGCTTTTTCTGAAATGGATTACGTATTTAATAAAATACCACAAATACTAAATAACCAATGAGCCTTGAATCGTTATGAAAATTACTTTGTTGTTTCAACGTGGAAAACGATCATTTACCTATCTAAATTATATTCGTAAAATGAATATTTCCGTCGACTATTATGATTATCTGCTTACAATACTGCAGAATTACAGTATTCCTATTTTCGAATTTCTGATAGTGACTTGATTGTTTACTATTTTGTACAATGTATCTCTAAATTAGAATGTTCACATTTGATATAGGTATCTACGTATAAATTAAATGTATCAATATATTATTAATAATATTTTATTATATTAACTATATTATATCTACTTGAGTTTTTAAAAATTATTTTATTTTTTCAGAATTTCTCACAACATAATTTTATCGAAAGCAGTAGTGAAAAAATAAAATAATTTTTAAAAACTCAAGTAGAGATAATACAGTAAATATTTTTAATAATCTATCATTATGATTCTCTACAATGTAAACACCAAATCCATCAATAGTAAAAATGCATTCATTTCATTAGATTTTATATGTTTATATGAAAATCTCTGGATTTTTGTAAAAATTATATTTAGTAGGTATATATAAAAATTATAGTCAGTCTTGATGTATAAATATAAGCCAGGGGACCATTGAGGTTCGTTTTTCATAAACCCCATGGCACTTATCGACGGATATGTACTAGAAAGTTGAATGTTTCAAATTTCTTTTAAATTAAAAAAAAAACAGAGAAGAAATTTTAATTAAAATGTTAAAAATAAAACGCGGCAGGACTAAAAATCGGTGATATAATAATTTAATACAATGTTTTATATACCTATAATTAAGATTTATACTATACATAGCTATTTTATGTAGGATATCATTACACATGTTAAGTTTGATGTCTGGGTTGAACACTAATTTGCATCTGTAATTTGTTAGCTAAAACATCAGCCAAGTCAGCGTAGATAGTAATTACCGATGCAATGCTTACTTAGCAACTTGCTTGATGAGTTTACCGGTGCAGGCGAATTTATATGCAAGCTTCGGCTGAAGGTAATTACTTTATATGGTGAGCAGGCCGGATGGTTGGTGATCAATCGGTTGCAATCAATAAATTTCAAGTGCATCGAGCTAAAATGATTCATTTAGTAGGATCATTTTAATGACAGATTGAAAACTATTTTTTTTTTATATGTTTTATATACAGAGTTATTTGGAAAACATTAATACTTGCAGAACTATATTCCTTCTATAATTATGGGCCGAAAATGTTCATGTAACCATGACCATCAATAATTATGGAGATATGCGACATTTAAGCTTTGAATTTTTTTCAATATTATTGACTTATTTTTTGTAAAACGTTGGACTGTAATTACAATAACTTATATCGAAAAATTCATTCCTTTTAATGCAAGTCAAATAAAATAATAAAAACCTTCCTATTCCAATTGGAATTTCAGTAGGGTTTTTATCATTTTATTTAACTTGTATTGAAACGAATGAATTTTTCGTAATTTATATAAATTACTGTGATGATCATTCAACTTTTTGCAAAAAATAAATAATAAATATCGAAAAAAATGCAAACTTTGGTGTTGTATAACTCCATAATTATTGATATTAGGTCATATTACTTGAACATTTTCTACTCAAAATCAAGGCAGAAATATATTTATTAATAACTGATTCACTAATTGTTTAATGTACAAAGTCACAAAACACTAGAACCTAAGCTTAACGCTATTCTTTAGGAAGGAATGGTCGTACTCAGTCTAAAACGTCACCTCGTGTGAACTCGTCTTCAACCAAAGAATCTCTGCATCGCGCATATAATTCTGTCATGTGGACTTTAAACTTTAAATACTGCAAAAACTGCAAAAATACATGTTACTAGAGCGTGCCGAAGACACTTGTAATTGGGATAATGGGCATAGTCTTCATCATGTACCTATTACCCTGTTAGTGTCTCTAATAAATAAAAATAAATAAAATAAAAAAAAGTAATAATAAGGTAAAACTTATGTAATATAACCAAGTGAATATTGGTGATATCTCCTACCATAAAATGATACACTTCTGAACTGGTTGAGGGTAGTCAGTGCAAAACAGACAAGACAATATTTGTAGGCACACAAAAAAGTACAATCCACTTTTTCTTCAAACTGTTCCCAGTAAACGAGGTGATTCTACATTAAATAGACACTTACCAAAATGAATAGAGGCATTCAAAATGTTGTACTATGGGGCAATATTGAAAATCTCCTGGGTGAACACAATGCGAAACTAAGAGGTTTTGAAACATATGACAAAAAATAAAGAGCTGAGAAAACTTTGACAGTACTTTGAGCAATACCAAATAACAGGTATGATTTCCGACCTTCAACTTTGAAAAAGAGAATAAAATAATAAATACATATTCTACACTTACACATGTGAATAATGTGAATTCACATTGAAACCACTTAGCTTAAAAGGTTATTTATAAGCAACGTGCGAATCACAAAATTTAAGCTGATTGTCGTATTTATAAACGTAATTGTTATTGTTACGTGTAAACATAAGGGTTGTAAATAAAATAAAAACTACACGTAGAGAAATACCGACCCGTCCGTGGGCGGAAACAACCGACCAGTGGCGGATCGTGGCGAACATTTGTAAGTGAAACAAATTCGGTTTGCGGCGATTTATTGCATGTAAAATGTTATTTATGTTCTGCACGGGGCGGTTCATTACGGGGCTGCATTAAGAGATGTTGTTGCCTGCACCGCTCCGTTTCGGCATTAGAATAAAAAGTAAAGAAACGAGAAAAAACAATGCTGCGGCTGTCGGACAGTGCCGGACGCGGTACGCAGCTCGGCAGTGTGATTTATCGTGTGAATATAAGAATTGTAACGAATTGTTTTCGCATATAACCCTTTTGCTTACATTTTGTATGTAATCCATTGTTTGGAACTACCTACATAGGGTTTTAAATTTATTAAAACAAGTTATACTGTGAACATAAATCATTTTCTTAATTTTATTTGAAAAATTATCATCTTTCCATGGTAATTAAAACAAAGTCATAGAATCACTTAAAACGAAAAAACAAAATAGATACAAAAACGAAGCAAAGAAAAGAGTATACTTATTGGTTATGACTTTCGCCTACTGATCCAGTGGTAAATGGTTCAAGCCCCATTCCAAGACACCAGTAAGTTAGTCCTATTTTCATAGTACAAGCATTTAGCTTAATTTGAAAATAGTAAGAATATTGATGCGACATGTATTCCGTGTACGCATATAAATTAAAAAGGAAACGGATAGTCATTTCTAACGGAAAAAATGGATGTTTCATTGTAACGATAACATATTTACATGCAGTCTGACAATTTTATGATGTTATAGATTATTTTGGCGGTTCTTACGTTAACTCGGACCGAAAATGAATTTTAAATTTATTTGTACCGATATATAGAAAATATTTCGCAATACAAAATTTAAAAAAATCCATTTATTTAGAGAAAAAACTGACGTTATGTCCTAACTTACAAATATGCTGATTTTGTATGAAAATCCAAACATCAAACAGCTGTCCTGTAAAATTATTTTTTGTAGATGTCATGGTTTACGTAGGGAATATCATATTTTTTATGGGAAGATATCGTGTTCAAATTTTAAATACGGTTGTCTTCCTAAAATGACACAACTAAATTATTTAATCGATTAATAAACTATCAAAACTACGATGTTTTTAAAATGTAGGATATTGCTCAATTTTGTGGGTCTTATGTAACTGTATAGACTCGTGAGATGTCTTTTTTCAATAATATTACAAATTAAACGGTTATCTTAAGTTTATTCAAATTTTTGCAAAATATGTCAGTTTTAAAATAATATTTTATTTTTTGTTTCGTTTTTTTTCATCCCTTTTTACATAGTTGACAACTTGTATAGGAGCTTAGAAAAACCTATGTTCAGATAGAGTGACAGTTTCTTCAAATACAAATGCTTATGTCTTACGAAATGTAAAAAATATATATATTTTGTATGATACAATTAATTTTTTTTAAACTTTTCTATTTAACTTATATTTGCATAATTTTTATTGGTTTGTGAAATAGATATTGAAACGGAGATCAGGTTCAGCATATGGGAGCCCTGTAATTGATGTTAAAACCGGCTATAAATTTTCATTTTATTAGTTTCTTTGAAGTCGGAAGTAAATAATTGAAAAAACACTTACAAATAAGAAAAAAAAACTAATAATTAATGAAATATATTATGGATATTGTTAAAATGATTGGAATAGCAGGAGGGGTGATAAGGAGTGAAGATGAAGAAGGGGGAATGGGACGAAATTAAATGAATTTATTAAGAATTTGGAGTAGGTAATCTATATGCATCTTCGTATATACATAAATAAAATTTATGCCATTAATTATAAATGAGTTAAGAGTAATTTTGAACATAATTTGTTTAAACCCCTAAATTTGTAGAAATATCAATGTGTTTTACGGCCAACTGTTTATGAGGACACAACCTAAACTAAAAATTAATTTGAATCATCAATTATTCTGAATTTGTTAAATTATTTTTTGGAAAAAATGATTATTTTGATATAAATCAGGGTTCAAAAATTTTACATATGAATGTTGGATAAATTAGAAATTATGGAAATATTAAAAAGTGTTAGTAATAAATAAATATTATAAATATGGTCTGGTCTTTTTACTCATAGTTACCCAATTAATTTGTTTTCACATTAGTTATTTATTATATATTCATTTTCTATATATTTATTTTGTAAATGTCTATACTTAAATATGCAACCATAAATATCTTACCGCAAAGTCATTTAAAGTCATTTTGCAATTTTTAAGTCTAGACATAGATTTTTAATTTTTTTTATTCGTTGTCATGAAGAAGGCACCATTAGAATCGAAACATATTGATATTTCAACAAATTTAGTGGTTACTACTAATATGTTATATCATGTTAATAATATTAATTAATTATTGTTCTGTTATGTAAAGAAGGTACAGTAAAAATATTGCAATAGAAAATTATTTAAATATATAATTTATTTTGAAATTAATAAAAAATGAAAATTTATTAACTAAATTTCCATCAGCACTTAAATGCGGAAGAACTTGAGGATAAACCACAAACATAAAACTACCCCAGAAATATTGTTAGTTGAAAGTCAATAGACATACGAAAATTATTTATGAAGGGAAAAGCCTATCGGTTTTTTGGCAATGCGAACAACAATTTGCAGAGATTTAGCCGCCAGAGGAGTTATTTTATTTTATTATTTATAACAAGGAGAAATCCGCCAGCGTTATGGCGAGAGACTATTTTTTTCGATAAAGAATGTTCGATGGGAAGACTTGATAAAACAGAGAATGCGGTCTGCCGAAATAAATATTAGGCCAAATAGGGCTGGGAGCGATACTTCCCCCCGCACATATGCTTTAAGTTAATTAAATGTTACCTACTACAAGACACAGAGCACGAGCCGAGCGGGGGAATAAAGAATAAAAGAGGCAATTTAATCCCAAAAAACTAGACGAATAAAAAACGCGAAGATAGTTTTCCCATGAATTCGTATGGCAACGCCGCCAGAGGAGCCACGCCACTGCGAGCATCTCCGCCCAGCGGGGCAGAGAGATGAACAAAAAAATACAAGTATATTATCCACTACGAAACACGCATGCAGAGCAGCGGCGTGTCCTCCATGCAATAAAAAATCTGCGCAAAATAATAAATTTTGCGAATCAAATCTAAATTACTTATTTATTTGATGTATCTGCTAGCCGTGAACCCGTGAAAATTCACGGGACATTTATTGATTAATAACGACCCTTGGGTGTAACCCGACCCGCGCGCTGGTTGACGTGCCAACCATCGCGGCCCGGACGATGGCCCGGGCCTTATTAGCGGCTAGTCATCACCAGTGTTGTTGTCGTAATTCCAGAAAGCGGGTTAAACTTCTTTTTTTAAATTTATGCGTACTAAAAACTTATAATGCCACTGCTCACTGGACCAAGACCATGTTGAGATAAACACTTAACATTCTATATAAATATAATGTAGATGTTGGTTCATAAATTAATGATAAAAATAAAAATTTTGGTGAAATTATATACCTAAACCATTGAAAATAGAAGCATAACCTAAGCCCATGACTGGTGCATTAAAAAGTGTTTAAATATAAATGTTAAAGCAATATTATTATTTGATTTAGGATAAAAATGTTTCATTGTGTTAAAATTTGAAGCATGAATTTAAACGGAAATATTTAAAAAAAATTAATTACTTGTTTCATAACATACACCTGGATGGTATATATATTTGAATAATTATGAATTATTCAAAAAAACATAATAATATTAAATTCAGCCCACTATTAATAAAAGCGATTCAATTGCGTTACACGATATAAATGTTTTATTTCGATTTATTTCGTTGACATTCTAGTAAAGTACCTACCTATTTAGGTATTGAAATAACGGATAGTTTATACGAATCGCATTTATGTATAGGGATTCGATACTCGACGTTACGCTAGTCATATAATAGCGTCATCAGGAGAGTATATTGAATTAAGTAAGCGAGTGGCAGATGTGTGGATCATGGGTGGAGTCAGTGAACGTTATATTGTGTAAAGTGATCACTTAAGCGAACCAATGACAGCTCGTAAACTCTGTTAACGCCCAAAAAAGATTTCTAAACATATTTCCTCATATAAACAGCTTTGCCTCTGTGAGACATCTATAATTTATCTTAAACGTCACACCTTTAATTGTTTAAAAGTGCTGGCTGCACGCCGCTGAGTGAGAGTTTTACAGCATCAAGCAGAATGACCTATGTCCACGCCCAATGCACGCCACTGATACAGAGATACAGTAAGCATTTCCAGTTCCGCCTATTAACCCAAATAGTGGGTCCGTTTTGCTCTTGTCATTTTTTTTGTAATCAGCCAATTCGTATTCCTGAGAGCATACTGTCCCAGACTCCCTGGCCCCTGTCCCCTGGCCCAGGAGCAGGTCCCCCCTGACTCTTGGGTGCTGGAGCCGCTCCGCGTCTTAGCTGGTCCGCCGGATAATTATAGTTTCCTATTCACGAAAAGCTGCCACGGATAAATCCCCGGGAAAGAAAATGTTAATCTCACGCAGGAAGCGGATGTAGTCTTGCAAATTCGCTTTAAATTATTTCAGAGCGGAGGCATTCCGGATATTTTCACTTTTCAGGGAATAAACAAACGTGTGGAGACAATTCTGGACTTTTTATTTTTGAAAAATTACGTGCGTTCTTTCAGATGCTTTCTATAAATCGCACCCATAGTTCTAAACTACGACATTTGAATTTCAAAAAAAAATCTACTATTGTGTGTAGTAAATCGTTATATTTTTCTTATTTTGCACCATAATTTGTATTTTTAGTGTGATATTTTGTTTTGTGGAATATGAGAAGAAAATTGTATTTTTAATAGTTTATTTTGAGATATCAAATATTAAAACTAGAAAAAAAAAATTTTCATACAGCGATTTTGAGATAATCAAGTACATTATTATTATACCTATATAAAATTATCACTAGATTTAAGAGAGCACTGGTATACTAGGCCATGCCGAATTTTTTTTTGAATAGCGCGATTCTAATAGCGACAAAATGACAATGTACAATAACTATTCAAATTGGGAATCATATTTTGTATCTGGATTGGCCTCAAAGTTTCTAAAATAATATTTTTTATCCTATTTTCTGGCTAGTATAAATGTTATTGCAAGCATTCCATAAAATTGCTGTGCAATTTGGTATTTGAATACATGCATATCTGTAATAAACAAAGAAAATAAATATTGAAAAAAAAGAAAGTTCAGATATCACTCTTGTTTTAATGATTTCGTGCACGAAAGATAGAATTTTACTATAAATAATACCAAAATAACAATTATACAACCTCGTTTTGACAGCAAATGAGGATGGAGGTGGTCTTGAAATACGTTCGTGCGCATCTGTATTTCTCAGAATACTTTAGAAAAAGCTCACGTTTGCGCTTGTTGTCGATATGAATCACACGCAGAAATTATTAAAATGTCCCTTGCTTGGTGATATTTAAAACATTATGTTGCCAATTTAGGAAGAAATGATAAAGTTTTATGAGGCAAGAAATGGCTTAATAAACACGATAAAACATCCAATCAATTCAGAAAGTAGCTAACAGGTAGCAAACAAAGTAGAAAACATCTAATGAAGAGCTTTAATTCCTACAGCCATACATACAAGAGTTACACAAATGTTAAAATACTACCAGTTTAAGGCCAAAAAACATCCTCAAATCTCATCCTAAGTAAAACACTGAAGAAATATCAAAAGGAATTTTATAGCATTAGTAAAGTGCTGTTTGATATTTCATTGTGTAAATTACCCTGTCCAAAGATTGCAAGTACCCTTGAAAGAACCAGTCTTCCTTACTGATCAGCGAACGTCAAAAATATTATTCTTGAAAACCCATGTAACCATAACAAAACTATTGGAAATTCATCTAAAAAGGAAACATTCCAGACAAATTCTGTCTGTGAATCAAAGAAAAAAACCACTCGATGATAAAGCAACACCTATATTGGATTTTTATCTGATTCAACTACATCTGACATCACTGTTACCTCCAAAACTGCCATGCCAATTTCTGGCAAGGGGCCTGCGGCTACCACCGATTTTTCCACGTTGGTGAAAACTTTCGACAGGTGTGGAATATCAGACAGAGCAGCAACAGCTATTGCTTCAGCATTTCTGCACGACATCGATTCTGATGTTCCAATTTTGGATTAGAATAAGCTGCGCAGAACAAGAAAGAAAACACTGGCAACAAAACATCACTAAATTGCCATCAATTTGACAAAGATTTTCAGTCGTTCACAACACATGGTAATGAAGTTAAACTACCACTTTTGGGTTTATCCTATCAAACGCAAGCAGTTTAAAGATGTGCAAAGACTGTCACAGAATCATCAGCCGTATAATCTTCTAAAAAAGTAAGAGATGGATTTATGTATGTTAAAATATAATCTCGCACTGTAATGCCACAATTTGAGAGCAAAAATGATTTTGTTGCTAATTATGTACTTATAAAGTATCACTTTTAGTATATCTATTTAATGACTTCTTTTCTTACCTAATACATTAAAATATATCTTAACTCGATGTTTGATTGTAAAAAATGGAAATTTAAATCAAGTTAAATGCCTGTATGAAGAGATAAGTTATGGTCTTTTTTTCTTAATTTTTCATAAGAAGGTCAATTCGGAGACATCGTTATGAAACTTTGTATAGGTAAGTATAGTTAAAAGACATTAATTAGCAACATTTTTTCACTATTACAATTCAATATACGACGAAATTTTTATTCATACATTAGTTGCCCACCCTACTGTATACACTAAACAAAATATTATTTTTTCAAATGTTTTTATTTTTTTTCCAAAATAACAGTGATCCAAAGATTTTTTTCTCTTCGAGTGGGATTATTTAACTTTTGTTGCTTTAAACTTATTAGGTACATATTGCAGCTAAATATTTATTGAAATTCGAGACTCAACCAACTAAAAATAGTATTGTCTAGAAATATCACATATTAGGAATTATGAAAAATCAAGGCTATATTTTCTGTCTTAAAATTTTGTTCAGTTCTTTTAGAGTTGTGATAGTTTTTGACCAGGGAATTACTATTTTTTTTTAAAAATATTTCTGCATTATTGAGCCAAGAATATTTTTTTTTGATTTGTCTTTGCCAAAAATTAGGGGTGCGAAATATTTAGATAAAATAATTTGAATTAATTCGGCTCTCGTAGTCCAGTGGGCACAACCCTGGCTTCTCATATCAGTGGTTCCTGGTTCGATTCTCGCGAATCATTGTGATTATTTCGGTCTCTTGGCTTGTTGACGAAATAAAATTAAATAATTTAATTTAAACAAATTACATAAATTTCGTATAAAGAGAAATATAGGAAATTTACCTATCGAAAAAATATAGACACCACCGGGACTCGATCTAGAAACGTTCTACTATCCGTTGATTGTTTTACCAATTACACCATATTTACTTACAGATTATCTATCAGATTTTTATCTACATAAACTGTAAATCTGACCATTTTATTTTTGTAAATTAAAGTCACAAATGTGATAAAGGTACTTTTATTTAATTATTATAGTATATATAAATAATAATTTATAATATTGTCTTTTTATCATTACTTACATTTTAACTTGAAAATGTTATATTTTAATGTACTTGTATAGGAGTGAGTTGTTGACATGTAATGCAATAATGCAATAATGTTTTAATTTTGTGACTGGATATTAAAAAATAAATAATCTATATAAAGACATTTATTGTTTCATAAATTTTGTTACATTTAATGAGTTTTCTTTATTTTATAAGAAAATAGAAAAAAAAATACAATTGAGAAAAATAAGAAAGAATTTTTCTTTTCTTTTTGTCTTTTGGCCCATTTAAACGTCCTCTAAATATAAAATAGTACGTCAATATGCAAATATAAATATGTAGTATTCTTAGCCATCACTCCTCTCGGACTATGTTAATAGTTGATATAAAAAAAAACAGTTTTCTAGCTATATATGTACATATATATAAGCACATAAGAAAAGCACTTACGTTTGTATCTAAGCAAGTGTAATACACTCTGCAAAGTCGCAAATATTTATGCGTATGCATATTGAATAAAACGAATGTCTCAAACATCACGCCCGTCCAGCTAGCCTCATTATGCGAATGGCTTTGTAAACCTAATTCGCTTTATAGGTCTGTTTAGATACTGTACACGATGTTATTGGGGCAGTAACTCCCCAGATATGCCCTGCCGAATATCCGCACGCAGAAGTAACTGGCTCCAGCTCCGTGGACGGTTTTGATCTACGTCCAAAGTGACAGAACCTTGCTATTTTTTTCAGAAGAATGTGTTTGAGATAAAAAAAAACAATACGGTCAAGAGAGGGCAATTTTCCACGACGTCTTTTTGAGTACTTATTTATGAAATATTTATAAGAACACATTTTTTCGGAAATGTTATAAAATTTTTGTGTGTAAATTTCAGATACGCCGGGATGGGAAATCATATACGAATATAGAATATTATAATAAAAATGTTATGTAAAAAAATATTAAAAATGGCAGGCAGAATCTCAAGACATTTTTTTATTTTATTTTATTTAGTATAGCACCAAAACAGGCATGACGTGCCCATATCGTAACTAACTAATTAACCATCCCGACTTTTCTCTGCAGGGGTAGGCAAAGAGGATTGAATGCCTCGTCTTCCATCTTGGCACACCAATTTTGTTCGGCTACATTCGTACATCGTTTCGTTTCATGCGTGCTCTTCGGTTGTTGAGGCTTTCAATGGGGCCATCTTCCAATCACACCAGGACTTTCACACATATTTTCTTAACCATCCTCTCCTCGCTCATAAGTTCTACATGACCAAACCATCTCAGCGACCTTTTTTTAGTCTATCTACCACGCGACAGCTACCACTGCATTAAATTATAATTTGTTTTTTCCTCACTCTATCAACCAATGATTTTGCAGACAAGCGCCTTAGTGACCGCATTTCCACAGCACTCAGTCTTCATTCATAGTTGTGATGGAGAATTTTCTTTGGAATGGTATATAATTACAGAAATACATAATTTGTATAATTATTTATAAATTTATAATCACATATTATTAAATTTGAAGTTTAGCTTATTTTGTTTGTATTAATTGATTATAATTCTACGATAATATTTTTAAGATTAAATTTAAAATAAAATTAAATACCTTCTTAGTTTTAAACCATTTATT
Source organism: Agrypnia vestita (assembly GCA_016648135.1). Classification (NCBI taxonomy): domain Eukaryota; kingdom Metazoa; phylum Arthropoda; class Insecta; order Trichoptera; family Phryganeidae; genus Agrypnia; species Agrypnia vestita. The sequence goes on along the minus strand of JADDOH010007302.1, from coordinate 37,255 downwards.
ACTATGTATTCGTCCACTAGTTTCGGTTGGATCCTTCATCAGGATAACTGTTGTCTTGATGAAGGCCAAGGTCAACCGAAACTAGTTGACGAATTAAAGTAACAAGTGGTTTAAAACTAAGTACATATTTCATTTTATTTTAATTTAGTAATAGGTATGCGAATCCAGTGTTTTCATGCTCTCAAGATTACTTATTTTTAAAGTTATCTTCTTTTGGTGCATTGAGGATAAAAATTTCATTGTAACGGTATGTAGCACGCAGCATGTAGCGGTAATGCGAGACCAGGAAATGCGCACGCATCCATTAAACTGTCAAAAATTTATTCAATATAAATTAGTGTTCCAGTACTAAAAATAATGTATTGCCGACTGTCTTGAATTGAGTACCAACCACAAAAAGGTTCAATTCAAAGGCTGATGAATGATTGCTTGATTATTGAATTAAAAATTAGAAATCGAAATGCCAAAAAGGGGTTCTCGTACAGGTTTCTGCATTTCATGTTATTGTCGATGTTTTTTAGGGTTTTTTTGTCAACATGTCAAAAACAATGAAATATGATATTCGAGAAATTATTTATTGCATAAACGACATTCATTCATTCGAAATTCGATGCGGATGCCAAAGTTCTGTAGTTTTGAAACATTTGAATACGGAACCGTTTTAGGCCGAAAATCGTTAAAAAATGAATGTGGGTACATACTGGACTTTTGAAAACACACACGTTTTTTATTTGCCCCTATTATTTTGAATATTTGAATTAACATTTCTGTAAGAATGAGTAGGTATATAGAATAACAACCAAATATATAATTTCCTTTTTATTTTAGTCTTAAGTATAACTTCTACCGCCCGTACATGAGTAAACGCAAATATTTTTTATTTTGATGTTTTTGAAGAGTTGATCTATTTTGTTGATTTTTATACAATCACAAATAAATTTTATTTTTTGATAGCGAGTAATGATTTCGACGTTAAAATACTTTGGTGCTTTGTTAAGTATCACTTGAGGGATTTCATTTTGCATTATTTGATTAATTATTTACCAGAACGATTGTACAATCAGCGGAAAAGGCTGCCAAGCCGACGTGTCCAGCGGAGCTGACCCAAACGCTGGTCTACGTAATTAATGTAATTGCAGCTTAATAATGACTGTGCATTTCCAGACTTACTTAAAGTTGTGCGCGGCACACATTGTCGTGTTGTCGTCAGTCAAGGCGAGTGGGTATATACTAGATTTCACGTAAGAATAAATACAATTGGTTTAGTGTGAGTGTTTCTGTGCATAAAACGAACACGCTGTTGGTTAATTTTTTTAGTATATATTTTTGATATGTATTTTTAATCGACATGATATAATGTTTCTATATGTATAATATTTCACATAGGATTTTAGGATTAGTGATAAAGTACAAAAAATTGTAGTAAAATATAATACATAATTTTGAAATTTCAAACTCTAGCAGTTCATATTATAAAATGGATGAAAAAATAGTTCTAAACCATGTAAAAGTACTATGCAGTTTTTTATAATAGTGTAAATGGTAAACAAAATTAAAAAAATGAAAAAACCTGGCTGGTCAGAGCATTCAGGGCGAAAATAAATTGTATATACCTACATTTACTGTGATAATTTTTTTTCAACATGGTTTACTCCGTTTAGAAAGAAATTACACTAGATAGTCACTTCTACACAAATATAAAAAATATAGTTGACCCAAAATTCATATACCACGTAAAAATTCTCTAAGCGCTTTAATTGGTCACTTGGTCATCATGGGTGGAGTTGTTGTTTGAAATATGAAGTCTTTAAATTATGAAAATTGTTTATACTGTCACGGGATCGTGGCGGTTGGAGACGAATAAAATAGATAAACATTAGTAAAGTTTGACATGAATTGAATCGGAGTGTCACATCACTAATAAGTGTTGGGCACATTCCTATGGAAGTTATAGAGTATCGTCAATTTTCAGCGACCTATGAAAGTTCTAGTGAAGTAAATATTAAAAGTCATTACATTAAAGTGGTTATTATTTAAGAAAGACAACCTGGACCTTACACTGTTCTTTAATTGTCATAATTTCAAACTAATTTTCTCTAATCGCTCGTCTGTGAAACATTTTATACCAGTCATTCCAAATATCACAGTCATATTCGAACATCTGTTGAACACTATTCTCTGTTGAACACCCGGTAGGTAGTCTCTTCATTTATTGTTTCTTTTAACTCGTGGCGTCTTCTTGCTTGCCGGCTTGCCGTCGAAAAAACTTTGTATCGATTTTTAACCCTTTTTCCGTGATCCAATCGAGCTGAAACTTGGCAAGTAGACTCGTGGCGACGATCAAAAAGATCTATCAAATTTTCGTTAAAAAAAATTAATAATTATAGTATAATTTCGGATTTTTAAAATTTTTTATGATTTTTCAAATTGGAATCATTACAAAAGTTTGATTTCTAGCAACGACGGCCCGATAACGTCGCGGAATATTTTCTAAATTTGAATTACTCCATCGGTATACATAATAGGTACTTCACTACGAATTTCGAAAATCTAAATTGACTGACAAATGTTTTTAGAATTTAATCTTTAAAGCATGAAGTGTCTTATCAAAACTCAAAACATCTGACATTGTAGAAATATATTAAATTACTGTAAGTTTAGTGTTATGTTATATGTTTTAACTCGTTTTTAATTATTGTTATATTTTACAAAGAAAGGGAGTATTATAATTATTTTTTTATCATTATTCTAAATAATATTATCAATATTCCAAAATAAGTCGGCGTTGCCTGGCAAATGCAATCTACACGGAAACAATGGCTGTGGCCGCCAAGCTGATTGCTCTCTGCTAGTCAGATGGAAAATGTATCGACACGTAAGGCCTAATATTGATATTAACGTCACGTCAGATTAGATCGCAGCCAGCCGAGCCTTCGCTGCTTCCGCTCGGTAAACTAACTTTTCAATCGGATCCGCCGACGATATCCGCTTCCGCCGAAAGATACACGTTTCCAGGAGGCTTTCAGGGCTTCACCTAATAACTCGTTCCAGGAACTTTGCTGTAGTAATCCTAATAATAATTAGGTATCACTGTAGCGATCGTGATGGCGACTTGTAAAGTAAATCAACTGTTTTACGTGAGTAAGATTACTAAAACGAAATGGTCCAGGAGAGCGTTTCTCAATATACAAAATATTTATTATTTTGAGATACATTATGCTTCTACCCTTTTTTGTTTTTTTATACAAAAATAATTTTATATGAAATAAAAAATTAATAAATATATAAGCCTAAATATTCGTACATCACAGATTTTGTAGTAGATAGATACATCATTTTGTAATACATTTTGTAGTACTGTATGTTTTGTATATGAAATCAGCCCGTAGTTAGAAACGTCAGCGACAGCAAATTAGTTTTTTTATTTAATTTAATTATTTGGTCATCCAACAAGAAAATATAAATACATGGCAAGCAAAGAATAGCAAAAAATGGTTATATATCAAATAATAATGATAAGAATAATTGGATCATTTATGTAGCGCCTTTTTCGTGAGTACCTACTCACTTCAAGGGCGCTTCACACAAAAAAAATACTATTTTAGATGAGATGCAAAAAATGGAATTATGACAGGAAGAATCAGCATGTTACTCTCTTTTTTTTTCTTCTCCTTCTTCGTCTTCTTCATCAACTTCTTCTTCTTGTTTTTCATATTTTACTTTTTCTTCTCTTCTTTTTATTTTACTTCTCTCTCTCCCCTTTACCTAAATTGGCCAGAGGCCTGTCGCTTTGATTGATGTGTTTATGTCTGAGCACCGTGGTGTTTTGTCTGCTCTAGCTTCCACTCTTTGGGGCTCTTGGTCTCATTTTCGTCCTTTTGACCCAGTGGTCACGATTTTTTCCAGATTATTTATCGTACCATCCTGAATGAAATCATGAAAAAAGACTTATCTTTCCTAGCAAAGCCTATAATATACGAAGTGAGCATCAAACACCACCACATCTTGAAGATATATTTTTCTGAAGCATGTTTCCTCTTTTCTTTTTGAGGGTAAAAATTTCAACTTTATTGTCATCGTTAACATCGGCTGTCCAGTTGCCCTAACAACTGTTTACTTGTCTCCTGTAATATATTTTTAGGTATATGTAACTGTTCGCCTTTTGTAAGGTTTGCTTTCAGGGACTCTTTAAAACTTTTTTTTACCTCCATGCGAGAATTAGCCCTTTCAACTCCATACAGAGCTATAGAAAATACCAGGATTTTAACTGTCATTATTATTAAACAAAGAGAATTGATTTTTTCAGAGACACTCTAAAATTCGGACGTGCCTCTAAAACTTAGATAGGTACGCGAAAAATAAGAATTTTAGGACATTATTCACTCTGAATGTGTTCACTCTCTTGAATTAATTTTACAATAAATTAATCGACCCCTGATAATTTGTACGACAAATTGGTAATTCCATAAATTTTCTTGTACGCGAGATGAAAGTTGTATCCGAGGGCCTTGATTCGTTTTGTTTACCGGTACAAAAAATAAAACCAAGTAAAGTAAATAAACAAGAATTGTCCCCCATTCTGTTTTCTCGGTATCGCATTAGACGCTTCTGCCCCCACCCTTATCCAATCTCACCGTGAAACAGAAAAAAAATATTTTGGAAAAACAAGCAAAACAACGGAAATCATTTTTCATTCTCGCCCTGAACATTGTCACGTGGGCCAATATTAAAAACAAAAGTTTGCATATAAAATAAGAGATACCTATCGATAAATATATTCAATTGCTTCCCTTTTCTTCTAAAAACATTTTATTACTGAGTATGAAGCTCTTAAAAAAATTTCGTACAATAACTACTTTTCCTTTATATTATTATTTATTTATTTATTACTATTAGTATTGAGTATAGTATTACCTCCTAGAATTTTTTTATATACAACTAACATTGAACATTTAATTTTTAAATAAATAATAGTGATAACACGTTTAATAAGAATTAACCAAAGAAGCAATAAAAATTAAACATTTTTAAAAGGCAAATTAACGATCATAAAAATTTCAAAAATGTAGGTACATTTAGAAATGTAAACGGTAATAATTAAAAACACCTTTAAGAAAAATAATAATAAAATAAAATAAAAAATTGTAGATACAAAGTAAATTCAATGGGTACAAATTAAGGAGAAAATTTTTTTGGTCAATTAAATTGTAATCAATTCCACTAGCATATTAAAAGTCAAACTAATTCTTTAATTCGGGTATGCTCCTACAACAAAAAAATGTCAATGAATTTCGAGAACGCATTCCCAAGGCAGTGCATGCGTGTTATCGGTGAATATAAGGCATAGTTATTACTATGGGTCCCTACAATATTATTTTTGTCACACAATACAATTTCGCCAAATATACTCCAAATCTTCAGGAGGTTCAAAGAAAGGCTTTCTACAGCATAAGGAAATTAATTATTTCATACCTTGGGCACAGTACCTGATGATTGTAGTAATGTATGTTTACGGTGCTAGTCGTCCGTTTATTAATTAATCTGTCGCCAGGAGTGGATAATACCTATAGTAAGTAGACTCTCGATTATCCGGAATGGATGGTTAAAAAAATACTGGATAAAAGGTTTCACGGTAAATCCATAAGCATTGAAAAAAAAAGCGAAGCAACCTCGACAGTCAACGCCGCCGTCATAAATTACGTGCCATTTCGTAGAGAAGTAATAATGACAACTAGATGCAACATAACTTCTTTAGACATTAAAGCAAAAAAAAGTAAAGTAAAACATATTTTTTAAATTATAATGTTGCACCACGAAGTATCTGCCAAATCTTTCAATGATACAAAATAAAGGTTTTAAGAGTTCACTTTTCGGACACCACAGACGGCTGATGTTTCCGACTCCGAGCGGATATTTGGCCAGCATGAACATTTTGAAACATTTTCGTGTTAAAAAAATATTTTTTCAATAAATGTAAAAAAAAAATCGGTCAATCCGCATCCCGGATAATCAGATTCTGGATAATCGGAACTATATTTCTGTATCGACTTATCGTAAGAATACGCCACCCAGTTTTATAATTTTTTTTTTTTACGAAGCCGAAATAGAAAAAGATTTCGTCAATACTGCGGGCTTTAGAGTGACTTGTCGGCTTCTTAATTATTTTAGGGTACCATTGGATGACTGAATTTGTTCTGCCAGCCCATGGGCATTTAATATACATGCTCTATTCAATGCACTAATTATGAGAAAAAATATTTTTTTTGTTAAATTCATTAAAATTTAAAACCTAGTAAAATTTTAAATGTGCTAATAGTGTTTAAAATATATAAAAAAATTGCGCCTTTTTTACTTCCTTTCTTTTAACTCGTAGCGTCTGCTTGTCTGCTTCTCGGCTTGTCTGCCGAAAAAACTTTGGATCGATTTTTAAGCCTTTTCCCGTTATCCAATCGAGCTGAAACTTTGCAGGTAGACTCGTGGCGACGATAAAAATGACGTAACAAATGTTCGTTTAAAAAATTAATAATATACTATAATTTGGATTTTTCAAAATTTTAATGATTTATTATATTGTTTAATTTCCGAACCCGACGCGTGGAGTAGGCGCGAAACCTGTTTCAATGAGAAATGTAGTATAATAAAAACTTGGTTTTAATGGGTTAGTTTTTATTGTGTTACGTTACTACTATTTTAAAAGATAAATCATAAAATTAGTAGGTATACTTAGTAGGTACTGTTTTTTTATCAACTATCATTGAATCCCCATCATTTAGAATTTTTTCATTTCTTTAGAAATCATTTTATTCCAATGAATTTTATGTGACTATCACTGTTGTCTTTTTGTAGACGAAACAATTATTGAATATAGAGGAAACTGTTAACGCATTCAATAATTAGGTATTCCGGACGCTAGTGATCAGTGGCGCCGCGGGTACGTGGGAGTCCTTATGTCGGGGGGGGCGACCCCTTCTTGGCCACTTAAAGGCGACCTGTTATGTTTACAAATATCTCGATAGCAAAGTGTCCCTCACACTTGCAAACTCGGGGCAATCTCGGGGAGGAGATAAGAGAGTGGAGCGAAGGTAATACGGAGGGGAATGGTCTCGGAAGAATCGCAACTTTTATGACTGTTTGTGTTGCGTGGCCTTCAGGATGCATGCATGTGAAAGATTGTTATTTTAGATAGACGAATAATTTTCAAAAATATGTCGGTATCCACTTTCAAACGATACCCTTGCTTTGATATTTTACCTAATGAAATAGACGTTTGCTGAATTTTTGAGTAGAAATTTATTCGCCAGCATTTATACGATGAAACATTTTTAGGAGAGGACATTTATACGCAATGCATTTTACAAGCCTAGAATCAGAACGATTTTACGATTTATACGACACTAGCTGTGCCTGCGCGGCTTCGCACGCGTATATTTTTAGTACACTTTTTGGATCGTCATAGAACTTTCGCGAACCTTCTAGAACATTCTCCTTCCAGAAATTTCAAGAAATTTACTGAATGTACAAGAACCTTCAGACACACCGACACATTCCGCCACTCAGTTTAGAATCTTATAGAACTTTCGGGAATTTTTCTAGAACCTTCTCCTTCCAGAACTTTCTAAAGCAGGTTTTTCCGGAATCTTCTAGACTCACCGACACAGTCGGCGCGCCTATTTTGAAACAGTCTGAAGCATTTGCGGCCTTCCCATAACAAAACAATGTGCTAGAAAGCACATTTTCTTCACCCTTTTCCCACCCACGCTCAGCCACCCCCACCAAACTCGCATATTCTCGATGTGACACCAAGGGCTATCCACCACCATAACCACCGGTGGGTGGTTGTGGCTGGTTGTGGAGAAAACTTGGCGGATAGAGAAACACGGGTTTCTTTATATATATATATATATTGATTATATATAAATATAATATATATATATACTATATATCTATAAATATATATTGATTATTAGGATATAAAAATAAAAATAGAACTAGGAAAAATAAGAGGACGCGAGTTTCAAAACGATAATCTACAAAATAGCGTCATTTTTACAATTGATAACTGCTCTTGAAAACATGTTGGTAAAATTTACAATATGTTTTATTAAATTACTACTATAGTTTTGAGAAGAACAGTCCCTCTCATCATCACGTATAGATAATAATACAAAGATAAAATAAAACATATTGTAAATTATAATGTTGCACCACGAAGTATCTGCCAAATCTTTCAATGATACATATGTTGATATATTTTAGAAGCATTTAAACAAAAGCATAACAATTTTAAAATATCCGCTTTGGTTATAAAATCAGTTATAAATACATTTATCACAATATCGTTAGAGTGTCACTGGTTTGTTCTTACACCTTTAACATGTACGCTGTTCACGAAGAAAATGTGTAAACTAAACCAGTAAATTAAACCAGCAACTGTTTACAATAGCTGGTTTAATACCTAAACTTTTTTGAAAACAGTTAGGAAGCAAAATTAAAGTCATAGTTTCAAGGCAAAGTTATTTATAGTTCTTTGTATTGTTGGTGTATAAATGTTTCATCGTGTACCATTGCAAAAATAGATAATTGGCGTTTTAATTTTTGAATGTATAAAGTACAACATTTTTTATTATCGTATATAAGCTGGCATACAAAATTCTACAAAATATTTTAAAGAGCACATAATCATTTATTGGCGACCGCATACCGTAAAATATATAGGGTTATTTGGAAAACATGAACAACCTCGCAGGAATTAATTCCTGCCTTGATTATGAGTCGAAAATGTTCAAGAAGTCATGGCCTCATATTAATAATTATGGATTTATGCAATATAAAAGTTTCCATTTTTTTCAACATTTCTGACTTATTTTTTACAAAACGTTGAAATTTCATTACAGTAACTTATGTCGATTACGAGAACTTCATTCGTTTCGATACAAGTTAAATAAAATTATAAAAACCCTGCAGAAATTCCAATTGGAATTGGAAGATTTTTATTATTTTATTTGACTTGTATTTAAGGGAAAGAATTTCTCATATTTGATATAAATTACTGTAATGATAGTCCAATGTTTTAGAAAAAATAGGTGAGAAATATTGAAAAAAAATGCAAACTTAGATGTCACATATCTCCATAACTATTGATATCAGGTCATGGTTGCTTGAACATTTTCGACCCATAATGAAAGCAGGAATATAGTCCTACAAGATAATTTATGTTTTCCAAACAACCTTGTATATAAAACATAAAATAAGATAATAGAGTTTTCACTGTTATTAATGTGATTCTACTAAATGAATCATTTCAGCTCGATGCACTTGAAATGCCTTGACAATGATGTTTACGAGTAAAAAACAAGCAATGATGAATATATATATTTATTGAGTTACCCTTAAACTAATGTATTAATTAAACTACAAATAAAGAATGGTTTAGCTATGTAATTTTTATTTAAATATTCTGAAATAAAATCATCATCTGTCAACTTTAATTTTTTTCGAAAAATTGATACGGTCGTCCAAAATTAGAACTATGAATAATTATAGCAATCAAAGTGTAATTAACAGTCATGATATCACAAATGATTGGTGGCTTTTAAGAGAATGGGAGGGTTTCCTTATCATTATTTTGTTAGACCATGTGCTCTTTTTCACAAAGATAAATTAGATCACATCTTGAAAAAAATTAAATAAATGAATTGGATTAATTTCCTTCAATGCAACAATATTAAACAGGCAATTACATATTATTTAAATATATTTTCCATAATCGGAGAGTTAATCCAAGCAAAACGCCCATTTGAATTCATGTCTTCCGTTTCATCCGAAATTGTATTGCTCGGGGAAAAAAATATTCGTACGCAAATTAAAACACGTAAAATATTCATATATTTTGCTTAACAATACTAAAGTTTCTTAACTGCTACTTCGGAACAAAGCATGTTATTCTGTTACGACCTCTACACACTTCTTCTGTTCTTCGGGGTCCTTGAAACGTAAGCCAGTTTTACAGGAGGATGTTAACCCATTGAGTGCTGCAGAAGAAAAATGTTTCCAAAAATGAGAAAAAATACTATCATGTACAACTATTTCTGTAACCGTACGAGTTTAGACTATACTTCTGACATATAATAACCAAGTTATGACTTAAATTTCCAAAGAACTTTTACTCGTAAATTAGTTATAAAAAACATTATTTTCTTAGTAAAAATGTTATAGAAATGTTTTTTTTTAATTCTTAAAATAATTAATACTTATGAACATTTAGGTACCAAAAAACCTGATTTTTCGGAAATTAAAATAAAATGATTTTGAGAAATATATATGAATATGTGTATGCAAACATCAGACGTTGCAGTCAGTACCTACACTGAAGCATATATCTATGGTTTGTAAAAAAGCGAAATCAAATATTTATCTGACAGAATTTATAGATATATGAAAATCGGAATAAAATGATAATAAGATTTCTGGAAAATTTTAGGTTATTATGTTAAAAAGAATGAATTAATATTCAATATAAATGGCGTTAATCACAGTTTTACAGGAAATAAGTCTGCATCGAAAAAAATAAAAAGTCGAAGTCGCTTATATCCATAACAATTGATATTAGGACATGGTTGCTTGAAATTTTAACACTCAAAATTAGTAGGAATAGGAATATACGAGTAAAGTATTGTGGACTGGCTCTGTTACACCCCTATACTGACCGATTGACATGTCTTTTCCGTTTATAATATCATGAGTAGCAAATTAGTGTAGTGATTCGAGCCCCATTTTAGGACACCAGCAAGGTAGTCCTAACATTGATGTGATGAATATAGGTTCTAATTGAAAAACTAGAATCAACCCTTAATATTTATATGTATTCGTATGTATATTTCTTGATTGTAATCCAAAATATAAATGTAGGTAATAATTTTGACAAAATATCGTATAATAATGATATTTTAATATTGTATAAAATTATAAAAAGAGATGCGTGCACGGAATACACCCATCAATCTAATCTAAATGTAATAATTTCGCTGTCTGTGTATCCCGTAAGTCCGTAAATTCCCAGAATTCACGGCTAAAAAATGAAAATACATGGCTGGAGAGAGTCTCGAACCCATAACGCGTGGACGGCAGCGCAGCGACTACACGACACAGCCATAATCGCTTCTCTGTTTCCCGTCAAAAATATACTATATATATACTATATATAAACGGCTTAGCTAAGACGCTAAGATGCGCACCGTTAATTTACGCCTCCTAGGTTCGACAGATTTTATAACTATGTAAAAATATAAATAAATAATACTTAAATTATTTCCCGTGATTTTTCACGAATGTGCGGCTAGAATTATTACTATTTTCACAACTAATTACTAACTTTTGTGCTAGAAAAATAGGATTTACTTGCTGGTAACCACTTGACCAACGAACGCGTCATAGCAGGCGCTATATTTGACGATTCATTCCGAGCGCGGATTTCGTACTTGCTTAGGTCAATCAAATTTCAACTTTACGGCACGTCGCGTCGCACCGAATGGGTTGACATTCGCTTGTGCCGAAAATGTTTTCTGTATGTAATTTTGTATATTGTCAATCTCTTAAGGACGCACTCGTATGCCAGTCCACGCGTAAAGCAAATCCTCTCCATCTAATCCCGGCCGGAGTGGTAGTGGCACAGCGGCGGGTACCTTCTGCGGGCGGGGGGGCATATGGAAATAGCTGTTTTTTTACGTGAGAAAGTATATTTTTGCTTTCGCGTAACGAAATCAGATCGAGAGCGACTCGATCCGGCTCGCGTCGTAAACACACGCCCCTGGCGGGTCGGACGGCTACGGAGTTATGGTCGCGGGTTCGAGTCGACTCCCGAGACGAATAAAGCGGGATTTCGGAGGATTTCTGTCGAAACGAATTTGCTCTGGACAATATATTGTCCGATGAAAGACTCCGTCATTTATGCAGCGCGAGATTGTCTAACGTTTGTCTGTCAATGTACTTTTCAGATATGTGTACTGGGTTATTTATTGCAGTTTGCAACAATTCAATGAAAATATCGCTTTTCAAGAATTGTAAAATGTTCCTATCTTCAAAAGTAAAAACAAATTTTCTATAATTTTTGAACCGCGATTAAAAATTATAAGAAAATTTGTGCCCAAAAATAATTCGTGCAATTTTAATGTTGATTATTTATTTGGGGGAGGAAATTCGGAAAATATATTTTTTTTCTTTATTTCTACGGTGTATTGGTTGCATAATATGTAGGTACTTAGTGTAATATTTTCTTAAATTTAATTATAATTTTTGATCTTTTTGTTTTTTATTTAGTAGTTATTCTTAATATAAATAGTATTTGTATATATCTGACCTAGATTCCAATTATTTCTTTATGTTGTAATATAAATCAGGTTAATTAAAATTGTTGCCATCAAATTTTGATATTACATGGCCAGGAAATGCATTATGTATAACATGGCATTGTCATGTTATATGCTGTAACGCATACCGTTGTAGATGTACACTGTAGATCTGGTCGATGAATTTAAGATAAAAAATGTTTTACGATTCTACATGATATTATTATTATCGGCGATTTCTTGTTCGAGTTTCCTGCATTATCACTTACACCATACTTTGCAAAATTTTACACTATGTGTTTAATAGGTATAGCAAAAATCTTACAGGTGGATTTACGATTTGATAATGAGTCGAAAATGTTCAAGCGACCATTACCTAATATCAATAGTTATGGAAATATGCAATATTACTTTTTTTTTTCATAAGTTTGCAATTTTTTTTCAATATTTATGCAGAAACTTGTATCAATTATGAAAATTCGTTCACTTTAATACAAGTCGAATAAAATGATAAAAATATTATAAAAAAAGAAGATTATTATCATTTTATTAGTGTTGTATAGAATTTTTCATAATCCATATCCGTATCCAAGTTCCTGTATCCAAATTTTTGCAGAAAATAAATCAGAAATATTGAAAACAAATGAACACTTTGATATTGCATATCTCTATAACAATTGATGTTAGATCACGGTTGCTTGGATATTTTAGACTTATTATTAAAGCAGGAATCCACCTGTAGATTTTTTGCTACTAGCTATGAGACATCCTGTATAATGTTTCAAATGTTGTCACTAGGTGCTGTATTTTGTACTAGGGAGGTAAATGATTTAAGTCAGAAAAATTAATAAGATTTTCTTCAAGAATTCACATTAGAGGATCAATTTTGATATACTTGCAATTGAATGACGTATTTGATAAATTTTGGTTTGATAAATTTGATAAACAGTTTGATAAATTAGAAATTTTGGAAATAAGAATAAGTGTTAATAGTAAATTGAATATTATAAATAGCCAGGCCCTTTTTAGAAGTATTTATTTTCGTGTTAAGTAGGTACTTCATTATTATTCATTTTCCATATATATTTTTTTATATTTTGATTATCTTTACTTCGATTTTTTTAATTTAATTTGTTGTATACAATTGTATCCGGACGAAGGGGCCATGGGCTCTGAAATATGTTGATCTCAACACAAAAGTGGTAAAAACAAAGTTAATTTTTATAAATTATATAAATTATTATGAATGACTTCAATTTTTTTTAGTCTCTTCTTAAATTAATCAATTTAAATGATTTTTTTTCAAAACTTTTTAATGATTTTGATTATTGTATATATTCATTTGGTAAATCCTATTTATTAAAATTTTAGGGACAAAAAATAATGCCCGCGAGAATGAAAAAAAAACCAAAACAATTATTTATTTAAAATACACATATATTCTCCGTGTGTTCTTTAAAAATCTACGCAAACAGTCGAATAATTAATTTTGTTTCTCATTAAATCTCAATCTTATTTTTTGACAGTAAACGGATATTTCAAAGCTTTATAGCTTACAATAAAAAATTACTTGGCGACCTAAAAATAGTTATAGTGACCTAGATAATCGCGGAATAAATCACCGAGCAAATAGATGAACAGTTTCGTGACGCCAAGCGCAGAACAGATTTTCCGCTTTATAATTGAGATTTATTAAACTCTTAATGATCCATTGTGGAATTCAAATTACGTCACTCAATTGCTTATTAATCACGTCAATACTTCTTCAAATCATCGATTACATTAAGTCAACTGCATGCTGATACGTGCGCAACTTCAAAACCATTCAAACGGCTATGTACAAAGACACAAAATCACACAAGGCGGCGGATTTGATTTTTGTATAATAATTACATTGTTAATTGCAATAAAATGATTTTTTTAAATTTATATTTACAGTTTTAAGTATGTTAATATTGCTTTTCTTATGATGTTATAATGTTCTAATAAATCAAAAAATAAAATAAAATATGAAAAATATATTTATTTTTTTATTTTATTTATTCGAATTGAAGCTTACAATGCATGAAGATGTTTTACAAATAAAAATATGAAAACATTTGAATTATATCTTCTCCATACATCTATTAATCGCTTACAATAATATCTACAAAAGTACTTACTTAAAGGTGATGTGTTTAGTGTGCATAAATGTGTGTGTGTGTGTGTTTGTGTGTGTATGTGTGTGTATGTGCGTGTATGTGCGTGAATGTGTTTTGAGCGTATGAATTCAATATATTAATTTATACTCTGTGTCTGCGTATAAGTCTATGCCATTTCTCGTATTGCAAGAATAAGTTCATGATTCTACCGATAACCGAGTTTTTTGCGGCCCGAGTTTTATATTTTTTGGGTGGGAAAAGAGTTGTATGTCGTAAACGACTGGTTGGCACACTAAAATCAATACATGACAATAAATCAGGATAATCCACATTATATATTTATGTATTGCATTTTACGCTGATTCTCATAGGAACTGCAATTCGAATTTCGCAAAGAACATTTTGCACGTCAAGGTACTCGTTTACAATTTTATATAGCATCATTTAATCAGCGATTATTTTTCTATTACATAAAATAGTAAGTGAAAGTGAATTAGTCTGTCTCGGTGTGACTCAAATTGGTTGCTGATTACATTACTTTGTAATTTATTTTTCGATTAGTTATAAATAATTTAGAAATATATAAACAAACAAAAAAATATAAACATATAATAAACAAAAGCAAATATTAAACATATATAAAATCATTCACATTAAAGGTATCGGAGAATCCTGCTTCGGAATACCCTCTCAACATCCAGAGTAATATTGTTCAGCAAAGCAGTAGCTCTTCCAAGAGGCATAGCCATTGGCAGGTTGGTCCTGTATATTGGAATGTGAAATAATCTATGCTGACGTTGTCTTAGGTAATTATCGGGAACATACAGACCAATGCTCCGCATAATTTCAGGATTATCGATCATACCGCGCAACAATCGAAAAAAATGCGTTATCAGATACACATTCCTTCTAGTCTCTAAACTATTTTAGCTGCTATTTATATGAACATGAAATTTTAACGTTGAGTCCCTTGTATCCCGTAGATCATTTACAGATATTTTTATTTTTTATACCTTAATATATTCGTATAAAGAAACTACCGGTAAAATGATCGTTAGTTTTTTAATTTGTTTGTAACTGTACTTGCGAGATTTTTGTGATTTTATGAAATTAATCCAGAGTTTATACTAAATGAAAGTACCCTTTGGTAAAAACAATTTTCTTGGATTGGTTGCGGGTGTGGGTGTGAAAAATATATTTCTCTCAAAAAAGGGAAAGAAAGACACATGGGTGTTGTTCTCGAGGAATTTTGTAAGAAAGCCTATCTTTAATGTTTGGCGAGGCGCGCAAAGTCCCATTGAAATTCTTTTAAATAGACATGTAAACAGATAACGCATAAATTTCGCACATTTCCTTTATATTCCGCGGGTAACACTGGTTACTTATATAATATCAAACTACAGAAGATGGAGCTTAATATTACGATTGCTTTAGGTGATAAATTTTGTTGATTTTATGACCGGATTTACATAATATTTGCCACAAATATGGCGAATATTTTTTCCGCGAGAAACCGAAAACGGCATGTGTGAAATCTATAATTCATTTGAATTTATCCGGGGGTCGCGCCTCAGCTCAAGGGAGTTCATAAATATCTGGATTTGCCGAAATGTCTTTAAACGTAACGGGTCGTGTGAATATAAGACATTTTTCCTTAATCAAGAATGTTTTCATGCAATAATTTAATGTGGGTACATTCGCTATCCGTAGCATTAAACAACATTATGTATAGGTACCATATCCCGAACGACATAAAAATCCCTGAATCTGAATTTAAAGACTAAGTGGACTAAGACTTGTGAGAAGAATTTGTGTATTTATAATAATATGATGAAATTGAAATATATTGAGCGTATCGTGTGATAAAAACAGACAGAAGTAAAATACCACATTTTGAATTTCATAATTCATGATTCACGGTTTGACTTAAACGAATAACGAGACCAAATTAAGAGACCAAAAAAGTTTCATACAGATCCAAATTATTTATAATTTTTAGCTGTACGATAACTATAAATAAGTCCATTGTTATAACGTAAGAGTAAACTGAGGAAAAAATTACAATTTTTGTAATTTTAGTATCTCTTAAATAATATTCTTTAGCGTACGTACGAAAGTTGGTCTATATATGTAATCTCTGTTGCCAAACGGTGTCGGTAGTCGACCTTTGGCCATAAAATTGGTGACCGAATGTTGCACGTGCACCTCTGATACGGTGAACAACTAATTAAAATAATTTTATGAACACAAAAGTCTAGCAATGTAGCCAGAACAAAATATCGGTGACACCTATTGCATCCCACAATAAAAAAAAACGATTTCGTTACGTGAGTATGAAACAATTACAAAATCAATAAATTCAATCAAAAGCTCAATTAATTTAGTAATGCAGTATTTAAGTCAATTGGTTAAGTAAGGTTTTACTGAGATGTATCACTTTCCTTTTTTGATAATACATACATCATTTTTTGTTTTTCCATCGTCCCTTCGATTGTGACCACTCGCAGGCCCTAGCATGGGTAAGTATGACTAATCGTAAATAAAAATCCCTAAATAAAATTATAATAGTAAAAATAAAATAAATTTTGATTTGGTTTGGGATGAAACAAGTCTGAGTGTGTAAACTACCCCACAGCGCCATTTCTACTTTTGGTCTATGGCAACTTTCCCTTTCTCCTCCTGTCTCCTTCAGCCACCTCTTTAAAAGGTCGGCGTTAAGAAGTATAAAAGTTTATTTGTTTACTCCTCTTCTTTGTTTTTATTTTCCAATACCGATTCTGCCCTGGCCGTTATCACAGAAACTACAAAACCCAACCCTGATCACAAAATGTTTCTCGCCCTGCGAAAACGATCCAACCCCTAAAATTATTTTGTCGAAAATTTCTGAACCAAGCAAATCTCGAGAGTTCAATTTCCAAAACTACTTGAAATTTTCCGTTAAATATTTTTCATGACTGAGAATTTAATAATTCGCCATTTTAAATAAATATTATGACATCATGGTATGTTTTTGTTGCAGTGAAAAAATATCAGACTCAATATGTGGTGAGGTTAGGTTAGAAATAACTTTAAATTTGCCTAATATGACAACATTTACTAATCAATCTTTTTCTACTTCTTCTGATCACAGGTGCTGGCTTAACTAACTATATATGCCGGCGGAAAAATTTTAGCGATGAAAAACCTTAATATTATCCTGAAGGTTTAAATGGCAAACGTAAAAATATTTCCGTCTTATTTCTTGTTCGAGTGGAGGTGATGATGAGAATGTCAAACAGTTATTTTTATTTTTGGGGGTTGGTATTGTTTCGCTTGCCGCGTTTTCAAATGAAAAGCCGGCCATTTTATTTTCCTACGTAAACATTATTTTTTGTCCACCCCGAGAAACAAACCGCGACATTAAAATAAAGACGAGTTCACGGAGAAGCGATCAAGATTCAACAATAAAATGAGAGTCAACAATAAAAGAGCCGTTCCGGGCAAAATGTCTTCGCATTAAACGGATGCATAAAAAGAATCCCAGAAACGGTTTTGCCCCACACCTAAGTAGGGGAAAACAATAAGAAATTCATTCCCGCGGTAAGAGACATAACCTCCCCTCGTTTCATGGACATTTTTTAATCAGGCTGTAGTAGGTAGCGTTTTATTTGGATCTCTCAAAGTTTTTAAGGGATAATAGTATTTTCTTACGTTTTCCTACCTACGTTCTATACGATTACATCTCAAACTTCAAGTAACATGAACATAAAATGATAAAAGAGATTTTTTAACAGATTAAAGAAATTGTTATTAGAGAGAAAATACTTTATATGATTAACAAGAAAACACATTGTATAAACCGTTTATTTATTGAATTATCAACAATCATTAAACATCCCAAATTTTATAGAACTAGTTTTCTATTCCAATAATAAATTTAAAAATTATGTATTAAATAACGAGGATGAGAATGATATTAAAAAAAATGAGCTTATAAATTAATTTGTAAGGATAGTAATAATTTTTAGAAAAAATATTTTATTGTAAAACTTGTAAAAATTAAACATAAGAATTAAGGAGCACTTATAAACAAATAATATTGGATGACAGTTGGATGAATTTAAATTTTTAGGAATTAGAATAAGCGTTCTAGCAAATTAAATATTATAAATAACCAGGTCTTTTTTGCAAACAGTAACAATAAATAGTTCTTAATTAATTTTGAACAGCTCTGAGTTTGTAGTGGGTCTCATTTCAATTGGTTGATTTGCTAACTAACTAACTTAAATTTCGATACGATTGTGTAATCAAGTTTTCTTCTAAATCTTTATAAAACATTTTTATTTTACAGTCTAATAATACTCTAGGAGCATCTTTCAATAATGGCATTATGATGGTCTCTTTGTAAAAAAATAAAATTAAATAACAAATCAACCGTATTATAATGTTATTATTTTTTTATTTTTTAAAAAGAATGCGTGTCACATTAATATAATATTCTTACAATGTTAAAACTTTTTGATCTTCTGAAACAGGGATCGAACCCCTATCATTAAATCATTAGATAAGTGTTTCAAATATTAAATTAACTGGCTTCTCTACTATTGGTTCTCTCTGTTATTTAAAAAAAAAATCTTACTTAGCACACCTGATAAGTTATTTTCACGCTTTTATTCTGGACCTAGTAAAAACAAGTTTCTCCTAAACATGGGCGTATTTTTTTTCTCGCCACCCACCGACACGAATCCGGTTCGGACACGTCGCTAAAACAAATGAATGCACGCCAGCATTTATTTCCGCGCCAGGTCCGCCCAGGCCCCGCCCACAGCAGGTATCCGTCAGCCGGCAGCCGGCAGCCGGCAGCCGAGCGCGGGCGGAGGCGACCGCCCACCGGGCCGAGCCAAGCGGAATCTGGGGCACCGCTAGACGGTCTCTCGCATGCTAAATGACTCTTCAAGTCGGCGAAGAGTGGGACGACACTATCGAACAACTATCAAAATAATTAAAGAAAAAAGATCTATCAATATATTTTACAGATGTCTCTATGTATATGGGAAAGTAGGTATGGAAGTCTTTGGACATTTGCAGAGCTTACGACCTGGCTGGCTTGAGATATCGATTTACACAGTGTCATGGTTACACTATAATTTATTTTGATTAATGACGATACCTCTGGGGTCAAAATCCATTAATTGTGTTCTTGAAAAGTTTGAACATACTCAAAATAAAAATATTGTGACTAAAGAAATCTCAGAAATAGAACATGCATTACCGGTTTTCGATTAACCGATTAACCAGTAAATATAACTAAATTCCATACGTTTTAGAATCTTCGCTGCAATTTTATTACTCATGAATAACTGTTCTCTCATAAATTGATGCACGCTACTTAAATCACTCAGGTCCGCACTAGAAAAATCTCGCTTGATGGTAGGTATTCACGCCGAATATCTGTCATTCGGTTAAACACACGCTGGTCACACTGCTTCTCTGCAATTTTTATTGCTAGTAATGTCACTCTTATCAAACGTCAAACAAAATTGTTGCGCCATAGCTGGTCTATCCCTTTATATAAGTAATATAAATATAATATAATTTATATATGGAGAGATTGCGAGAGATTTCAATAGTGCGAAATTCCTTCTAATTCTACCATCTCGTTTCAATATTCGTTTGAGCAGTTTGATGGTCTCATCGTTAGGTCTCTCGCCTCGTGATCCAAAAGTCGCGGGTTCGAACCAAATTAGCGAGTTAGTTCTATTTTCATAGCACAAGCGATTAGCTTAATTTGAAAACAGTAAGAATATTGATGTGACTAGTATTCCGTGTTCGCATCCCTATTTTCTTAAAAAATATAAAATATTTTTATATACACAAAATGGCCAAAATTTTTTAGAATAAGAAAGAAAATTGATCTAAAAACCTCGCAATCAGTATATAATTCCATTGTCACTCCTCATACCATTCATTGTTATAATCTGAAAAGGAAAAGATTCAAAAAATTTCAAAACAGAGCCATGAAAACTATTTTAAGATGTAATAGTTATACAAGAATCGGCAATATGGTAAAGCAACTTTTGTTAAGGACAGTTAGGTAACAAAATGTCCTAGTCTTGAAATACAATCAAAATCCGATGAGTTCCATCATATATGAATAAAAATATGAAATATAATTTTGAGATCCACACTTATCCGAAGAGAAGTTGGTGGGGTGTTAGACTCCCACAAACAAAACTGGCAGGAACGCAAAATAGTTTATACTATAAAGGTTTCAAATTGTTCAATGAACTGCCAGAAAATGTGAAGGAAGTAAGCAGACTCACTAATTTTCGTAGGTTAAGCGCAAAATATGTAAAATATAAGTTTGATTTTTTCAAACTAAATAAAAAAATACATATAAAAAACAGTTTAATGTAAAATATAATAATATTTTTAAACGATGATATTATACGGTAATATTTGCAGAAAGCAGAATCCTTGAGTATTTTTTGTATGGTTCGTTTACCGGAATTTCGTGGATTTTTCTTCAGCGTAATACAAAGCACGCACGGGCTTTTTGGGTATCTGATATTAACCATCGTAAAAATTACTAGTCAAATTTAGGATACTTTATTGATATATCATTAACTCATAGCGGCAATTCTATCTTCAGACAAATACTTTTTAGTATCCTCTTAAGTTTAGTAAGTTTAGTCCAGTTGTACTATACATTTTCAAAATTTCGTCAAAATAGTAATATCCTAACGTGTGGAGGAAGGATTTTTTATTATTTTTTTAAAAGCAGAGGAATATAAAAAGATTTAATAGAATATAAATACACTCGATGAATACAAAAATACATCTATATTTTTATGGTCTCGCTTCGTACAGTACACATATAATTTTTTATAGAAGGTACACCTTAAAAAATTAGTGACTTGTTCATTCCTCATTCGTAAATTACATAGATCAAGGTCTGCTCTACTACATGGAGAAATAATTTCGTGATAATACAGTTAACAAATAATATGTCATCCCACTAAAGTATGTACTCCAGGTGTCAGCAGTACATCAAAGATATATTACATGAACTCTAAATCCAGTATAATTCACCGATCATTTCCAATGAGGTAGTGAAATCGTATTCTCTTTGAGATAAAAATCTCCAAACTGAAATCGTGGAGACTTAACAGATAAAAAAAAATAAAATGAAAATAAACTTTGGCTACGGCAGAGTTATAAAAGGGTGAACCAAAACATTTTTGGACGATACATGAAAAGGGACGGAAAGTTGAGCAGCACCGGGATATTGTGGCTATTTCTTTAAATAAAATTCATGGCACTGTTCCCGATGTCTTCAATTCAATCGGTACCTTGGAGACAATTGTTTAGTATCCACTCATGTCTCTGATTTGGGTTTTATTTCGAGTTTTTTTTTAAATATATTTTTATTTTATTATTTATAACATTCATAGTACAAACGTCAGTAATTAATAGTTCTTATTTGATTATTTAAGCATATCATATGAAATTCTATTTTTTTTATTTATTTAAAAGATAATACATAAAATTTCTTTTATAACAATGATAACAAGCAAATATCAAATTATTATTATATGTTATACCTAATAAAAAAAATGTTTGTCTTTTCTGTATAAAATCCGACACCTTGAACTGATTTTTATCAAATCCTGCATAATTACTATTTAAAATCCTGCATAAATACAGGCTGCATCCCCCCTTTCCTCCTCAAGGTCACATCACTCTCAAACAGCAATATAAATATATTTTATATTAATTACCGTCCACTCCAAATTTTGCATTGTTACTCTTTAGGACCAAGCATAAGACAACTTTCTCCTTTCCCCTGAATAGCAAAACTTCTCAATACAAATGTGTATATATTATGTTGAATATATTGAAATTATGTATATATTGAATCATCAAATTTTTTTCGGTAGCACTCTAGGACCCTGAGAACAATATATTTACCCCACTCCACACCGGAAATATCACCATCCCTTTAGCTGGATATAATGTTGCACATCTCAGTAATCTTTAAAGGTTGCGCAACACCTTCACGACCCCAGAAATAATAACTAAATCTGAATCCCGGGTAACGCCGGGCATGGACGGTTAGAACCATATGGTTCCATATATAATTAAGTTCTAAAAATCTTTGACTTTATTTTTTTTACACTGTCATAATGAATTTTACCTCCAAATATTTACTATCGCTAAGCTGATTCTAACGGAGTACACGATTTATTGATACGCGCTTTCGTACGTCTAATTTAAATATATTAACGCTATCTCTATTCAGACTTTGATCTTTTGTGAGTGGTCACTTTGATAATAAACCAACTCCCAAGATTCGAAGACTCTTTAATTATTTTATATATCTATTTTCAGTGAAACCGGTGACTTTGGAGTTTTCCAAATTCTATAATACAATTAAAAATTTTCTTCTGAATATTTAATGAAAGCGGAAAAATTCATCACTTAGTCTCTCGCATATTACCTCTTATCAATTATTCCATTAAATATGTTGAAATCAGCTTTACGTGTCGAATGATATGGATCCATAAATTACATTATGTGTTGAATTAAATTGAGAAGAATAATTGAACTGCTTATGCAAGCCAACGACATTGTTTTCTTTTAAAATATTATTTTGTAAGTCAATTTCTTAATTTACCAATAAATTATTATTTTGTACTATTAGTTATTATTATTTAATATCACACATTCCTATATACTTTGTTTTTTAGACAATTTTGAAGTAAAATAAATGTTACATGTGTGTATTTTATTTATTTTTATAATAAACAGACCGGCAAAAGGTCATTTTTGGCCCTTATAGATTGTCCTAACGTGACATTTAAGTACAAAAGTCAAAACATTTTATACAAATTATGATAACAATAGAATTAAAAAATACACTTTTATTTGTGAAGAAAAATATCAAATAATTCAAAACAAAATTAATGGTATCGTAATTCAACAAATATAATTTAGAAATGTGTTCTTAATCTATGTGATATACATTATCACCGCGTAAGTGTGAAGAGCACGTGTTCTAAGGTTAACGCCGTATAGTGATGCTAGACGCGAGTCAATGTTGTTAATTTTGAGCATCAAAATAAATAAATAAATTGCCTCTTTTTGTGTATTAATAGATTTTCAGACAGTTTAAAATTCACAAAATATATAATTTTTAACACATAAGATTTTTTTTTGTTTTTGCCGTAACCTAGTTTCACCCCGAAGAATGCTCCCGATTTCCACATTGTAAATAAATTAAGAAATTCCTTCTTCATCTTTCTTCTTTTTCCGCCCTGTTTGGTGAAAGGTGAAATGGAAAGCGCGGGAAGTGACCATAAACATCGGACATTGTTTATTGTTTACGGCTTTATGATTTCGCTTGACAGATTTATTTTGATTAAGAAGTTTTGTTTACAAAAACGGTGCAAAGATTATTTGTTTTTTTAATTTATTGGTTACATATTGCCGGGCTGCGCCGCCGGCTACGAAATCTTTGTTTTGAAAATACAAAAGAAAACAAAAAACGGCCCTGCTGAATGATTGTGTTTTGTTCATTTTAAATTTGTTTATGTTTTCTATTTTTTACGAGAATGATTAATTTGATTTTCAATGTGATATATATATTTTGATTTTAGTTTTATACCAATAAAACATGCATCATTAATTATTGAAATATGCTTATCCTGATATATTTTAAATGGCTGTGAGCTATCTCTTAATTGTAAAATGACATTTTGTCATTCGGTAAAAGCATTTTGGGGACGAATCTATTGCAAGTATATATTTTTTTAAATAGTATATAAATTTATTAAGCGTTATATTATTTTATGGAAAGGAAATAAAATATCTTATTAATAATCTTATTAATACCAATAAAGATTCTGCCAATGCTCTTCATCAGCTGAAATTATTAGGTAAAGAAAAGGTATAAGTGAACAATATATTTTAATAAATTATTATAATGGATAACCGTCACGTGGTTTTGGAAAGTTTAAAAAGGTTTAAGTAATTATTACAATAAATGAGTTAAATTTACATCAAGTTTAAAGTATCAACACACTGCGCGTGATGTAGACAACCGATATAATGCATCAAGCGCGTTGTTAAATTACCGTCTAGCGTGAAGCGGGCATACATCTATGTCTCTTTTTCGCAGAGACATCGTCCATGCACACTATTGACGATATAATTAACACAATTTGGCTCAAGTGGCAGTCTTGTCGGGAGTCTTGTGTCTAGAATTCCAAAAAAAAACAAAGTCAGATTTTTTTAAACCGCTGAAAATATGTATAATATGCTAATACTAAGAGTATTCATAAAAGCATGAGTTTCAAGACAAATAGAAGAATACCTAGAAGTCAGTCAGTTGTAATCATAAAGGTTTTGAAAAATTTCTCTCTTAATCATTTTTCATTTTCTAATGAATATGTAATTCCCTAATTTACTTTTTCAACCCCCCTCCCCCTTACCACTTCTAATTATTTTCTATAACCCTCTCCCAGGATTGATCTATATTTCAACATTAGTAAACAATTCATGCTGAATCATGATTTTTTTTAAACAATATAGATTTTGTATGCATTAAGTGATGTAAACAAATTTATTGAACTTTAATTAATTAATTATGTCATCACAGATTGAGAACCTTCCTTCAAAAGAACTACTCTCCGAAAAATTAAAGATTTGAACAACACAAAGAATGCATCCCAGATCAGAATGATAAGATAGTTCAAAAAAAGATCATCGTGAGTTGATTTAAATGTAAGGTTCATAGGTTAGGGAAAATAATCTCAGTGCATATTGAAATATAGTATTGATAAAATTAGTAATTCGGGCTGATGATGTTTATCCATCTACCGCACTACTTATCGATGGATCTATTGCTTTATTAATGACTGTCAAATGACTATTTTGAAATACTTTATCTCCATAAAAACACTTGAAAACAAGACTAATGGGTCTTGTGTCACTGTTTATACTGCGGTGAATATTTATCAACCGACGTAATTGACGGGACTTTTAAAATATTGTATAAACAAAAATATGGGTGGGTTAATTAAGAACTCAGCATCTCCATACGGCGACTGAAATGTCAACACATCTTTAGAGATATGTTAAATGTTTTTTTATTACGTGTGTAAGAATCAATTAAAATGAAGATACATTTTTTCTTCGATAATACGTCGGTATAATGAAACGTCCATAGAACGATATTTTAGGTAATATCGATTGATCCCATGATGCAACTCCTTTAATATTTATTGAAATTGGATATAATTATTGAAATATCAACAAATTATACTTTTTTTCACAGATATGAATAACGAAAACTGATTAAACTCTAATTTTAAAAACTAGAATTTGATTATATAATTGTAATAATTTATTTAAAAAATCAACGAAAGTACTTTGACGGGATAACGCGTATCGAAAGTGATTAGCAAAGGTTACACAAATCATTCATTTATGCTCCATTACATTCGTCGGCTTCGTCCATATTTTCACAAAGCCACGATTGCAAAATATAGTGTATTTTAAGGTTGTAATTGAATATAATGTTTTACTTTGTTAGATGTGATAATCGCACAGTTAAACTTTATATAGTTGACGGTAGATCTTGTTTATTTTATTTTTTTTGTTCTATACGGAGAACCGTCAATATCTGTTTTATTGAGTATATTATTACATATAGAGTAGCAAAAATTGACATGATCAGATATGCCGACGATATTGCACTGCTTACGGAGTCGGAACAAGAATTAAACGAGGCTCTGAGAAAGATGGAAAAGGTTTTGGCAGATAAATACAACATGAAAATAAACAAAGACAAATCAAAGTGCATGGTTGTTGGAAGAGAAGAATTCACATATTTGGGTAGCAAAATTTCCCAAGATGGCCGCTCAGATGCTGACATCATAAGCAGAATACAACAGGCAAGTGTAGCCTTCAACAAAAAATCCAAAATCCTGGAATCCCCCAACATAAATTTAAAGGTTCGGAAAAACTTGATTAAAACTCTTGTCTGGAGTGTGCTGATGTATGGCAGCGAAACATGGACCATCGGCCAGAGCATGTCCGGGAGGCTAGCGGCCTTTGAGATGTGGTGCTACAGGCGCATGGCGAGGATCCACTGGTCAGAACATGTCCAAAACGACGAGGTGTTGAGCAGGGTGGGCGAAAAGAGGCGGCTCCTTAACAGAATCGCCCAACAGCGAGCAATTTGGGTAGGCCATAATGTAAGGCATCCGGGCCTGCTTTTAACCATCGTCGAGGGAAATGTTGAAGGCAACAATTGTAGAGGCCGCCCGAGATTAAGCTACATAACATAGACCAGATTATCGGAGATGTGCGCTGTAGTACCTATCAAGAGATGAAGAGGCTGGCAGGTGACAGAGGAGTGGAGAGATCGAGTACTTGGTACAGAGCAATCCTAGGATTGAGACCCAAAAAACATACATTTTTTTTTGATTTAGGCTTCATTGAAAAATGACTCTTCAATTATTGGTTATCACTTTGTTGAATAAATTTCGAAACAATATTCTTTAAATTGTGTGAAAAATATAAACTATCTTACCTCTCTGTGAGTTTAATGTATTATACTTCCCCTGTTGAGAGATTCTGATGCTCTCGGATAATGTGCAAGTAGTTAAATATATAATCATAATTAAACTCTCGTAGAGTTAACATAGTTTATGTTTTTCTCCAAATTGAAATGTCCATGAAAAATATCTACACCAAATGTATAAAATAAATAATCGACGCAATACTTATATGCAATGTATTGATTGCATAAGTAATGTAGTTGAATCGGCTGGGATTTCCGCAGTCGACAAAATTCAAACGTGGAATCCCGATGTTCCGGTAATTTGGCGGGAATTATCTCCGTAGGTGTTAACGAGTTATGTTCTCCGATGACGTTTATTGGCCGCGTCAGAGCCAATCCGATTGTTAATTGACAAAATATGGGCGAATCGACAGGTTTATCACGTGACTTTGGCGGATATTATAAACAATGGGCAGCGCAGAACATACGAACGAACACACATGCAGAGACGTACGTGAATACTTAATTATGCTAATATGACTGGTGCAATTCGAACTTTGTCTAAACTAGATCTGTCTGGTTTGTCCACATTCTGATTCGTAACCATTTTAGAGTTTTTAAAATTATATACTGATTTAAGTACTAGTTTTCGTAGTGGTAGATAGGCAGTAAGGGTTAAATGTTAAATATCTGCACCGTGAATAAATTTTTATTTTGTCCAAAAATATTATAATCAAATTAATAATTAATTTTGTTCACAATCACATTTATAAATTTATCAAAACCAATCGTTTTCAGAATGTACCATTTCCTTCTTCATGGTGATAAATATTGTTTTATCACCCTGAAAAAGTAAATTATTGTTATCTTAACAGGTTGGATACATGAAATAATAAATGAATAAAAGAGTAGCATGTTGGCTGTAGCTAGTAATGCTTATGGCTCTCGCCTAGTGATCCAGTGGTCAATGGTTCGAGCCTTATTCCGGGACACCTGCAAGTTCGTCCACTTTTCATAGCTTAATTTGAAAACGGTAAGACTATTGATGCAACACTTATATACAAAAATTATATAACATGAATTTTTTTAAACCTCGCTTAAAGTAAAAAATAAATTTTTGGACAAAACGTTGCTTTGCTCTCCTAATACAAGGTGGGTGCTTATGATATTGATATAGATGTAGGAAAAACAAGTAAACAAAAGGGAGTATTAACTGTGACCTACTAGTAATATGATATTTTGAAATTATTATCAAATAAATTAGTACGAAACAACGAATCATAGGTTATGTTATTTTAAACCTTTTTCAGGTATTCGTGAAATTAGATTTTCATCCATATAAAATACATGAAATGTTACTATTACAAATCGTTAAACAAATGTGACAATGACAAAAAACGTACGAAAAACTTACCTACCAAGACAAACAAGATAAATCCCATAAGCTCGAGCTTTGGCTCACATTATGGGGAGTAAAAATGTTATAACATAGAATCAATTTATTATAAAAAACATAATGTATCTACTGTATAAATAAATATATTAAAAAAAAAATTAAAAATTTCTTCACCACCATACGCGATTTGCATGCGAACTTGCTCAAACATTGATGGCGTCCTGACGTGAAACTAACTTCAGTTTTAAAATAATATATTGTTATATTTGGACGGGTGATAGGTGAAGGGGCGTGTTGCCCGTCGGGGCGTATTACCTCGTTTTACAATTCATTCATCATTCATTTAATACTATCTATTGATGATCATGTCCGAACCACCTTGTCTGACGGAACGGTACTGCACTGAGTGCAGCGGTATTGCATGTTTGGTAATTAATGGCGATGTTTAACGACTCGTGTGATCTTTATCGTCACCCCTGACGGTGACGCTGGGCATTGCCACCGGATACTGGGCACGTGTAGTCTGCCACCGTTTTAATGGTCATAGTACCAACTCCGACTCGGCAAGCATATATAGTACAGGCTGGAAAAAGTTAATGGAAAGTGGATTGAAAAGAACTAACCCATAAAAACCAAGTTTGTATTTTACTCCCTTTCTTTGTAAATTAAGTTTACCATCATGTAATAATTGATTGACTGAAAATGAAACATGTCTAGACAAATATCTATGTCAAAAATCTCTAAAAATATCTCTTTATTATTTGATTTCTTCCCAAAAAACCGAAGTGTGCTGTCATCTGTGAACCAATTGTCATAAATTTTCGAAATTCGTAGTGAAGTACCTATTATACCTACCGACGGAGTAATTCAAATTTTAAATATTCCGTGACGTTATCGGGCCGCCGGCGCCGTTGGTAGTAATCAAACTTTTGTAATGATTCCAATTTTCAAAAAACCATTAAAATTTCAAAAAATCCAAATTAATACTATAATTATTATTATTATTTAACGAAAATTTGATAGATCTTTTTGATCGTCACCACGAGTCTGCTTTCAAAGTTTCAGCTCGATTGTATCACGGGAAAAGGGTTAAAAATCGATCAAAAGTTTTTTCGCCAAGAAAACAAGCAAGCAGACCACGAGTTAAAAGAGAGGAAGTAAAAATAAATGTCTCAGACAAGGCATAAGCTCTACTCCCGTCTTACATCCCCCTCCACTCTCTGTACTCTCTGTTAAAATAATTAAAAAAATATATTTTGCTACGTCACACTTGTTCTAATAAATTACCATATTCTAATAAACTATGTTCTAATAAATAAAACTATGTTCTAACAAATTACTATATTCAGTGGAAAATTTGTAATTGGCATAATTTTAAAATCCCTTATTTTATATCTATAAATATGTTAATATGCTGTTAATTTTCCCAAAAAAAAAGTACATTTGAAAAACACGATCAATGCATTTTATTCTAATACGAAACCCAGCATAATATATTCACTTGCATTCATTATTTATACATTTACATGACTAAACACCGCAATAAAGTTGAAAAAGTATAGGAACTAACAATTTAATAATTATTTTTTAAAAATTACTTCACATCACCATATTTTTAAAGTTTTGCTTTCATATTTTTAGCGATAGATTTATAAACTAAATATATGATTTATAATAAAAGGCACTACAAATAAAAAAAATAAATAATTGTAATTATGATTAATTACATGCTTTGTTTTTTATTTTACACTATTTTGTAGAACTTTTTCTATTTTTCGGTTAAATAAAGAAAACGTTAAAAAAATTCAAATAAATCTACAAACTTACCATTGTTATAAGCCGTATATTTTAAATAAATTTAAAATTAATAATTTCAATTTTGTACTACACAACAATATATGTGTGTGTTGTAGGTACAAAGTGTAAACAAAAATATTATTTTAAATTAAGATGTTATGCCATAAAACTGCTGTGCAGTTTGACATATAAATATTTTTATATCTATATCTATAGAAATAAAAATGTAAATGTTTGAATAACTCAAGCCAAAACAAAAACAGGAGAATCACGACTAATTTGTAACAGATAAAAATTATGCAACGACCTACCACAACAGGCCTAACAATTTCAAAAAGTGATAAAAATGCTCAAACTCAACCAAAGACTTTGTGTCCTTATTATTGTTTTATTATAATATCTAACTCTTATGTAAAATGTTATCCACAGACCTTTCAGGTCTCTATCATATTTTAAATAAAAATATTATATATTTAAAATAAACAACGTTATTCAGTAAAAGTAATTTCAATTGACGTTATACAATTTTCAACTGACAATACTTCTTGCTAAGTCTATGTTTCCTGAGCAATGACGAAAGAATGTGGTAGTTTGTTCTTGAAGTTTTTGACGTGGGGACCGTACGTTTGCGATCCGCAGTCCCTGGGTTCTATTTACATATATCTTTTTAGAAAAGCTGAACCAAAATTGATGGGAAATGGCAAGGAAGAAGAAGATAAAAACAAATATTTAATAAAAAACAATTTTACCAATAAAATTTTTGCTTTCAGTCGAATCAACACATTCATTTCCCTCGCGTCAGTTGAACCGTGGAAGTGCCGTCTGTTATTCAGTACATTAGTTCTAGCAGCATTTATCGGAAAAGTTCGCGTGACTGTCAATAGATGGCAGGTGTTTTTCCCGCCCGCCTCCCATTGGCTGTCGCCTGTTGCTTCGCCACCCCCCCCTTCGCAAACACCGCCGGGGGTGGGTGTTTCACCCTTTACCGTTGATTTTATTTTATTTCCAAGCCCGCTCTAAACGATCGGAAACCTGCCGTTGGTTAGTTGATTGGTCCAGATAGATGGCACGTAGTAGAAAAAACATTTGGCTTTTAAAATTGATTTTCGTACTGCGTATCAATAAATTGAACGGCAATAAAATACAAATGTTTGATGAGAACTAAATATTTTACTAATATGTTATATTTTTTTCAAAGGGATCTTTAATTTTTTAAATGTATTATATTAAATAAAACATTCTTATTGTGCAGCTGCAATTGCAGAACAAAGTTCTGTGAATTTTCTAGGACCAAATTTATTTATCAACTACAGAAAAATCAAATCAACGAAAAAATTAGATAGAATAAATACTATATTGAAAGGGCCTAGAGTTCCGAAAACCAATTCTAAAACTAATCCCAAAACCCCCTAAAACTTTTACCATAAAAAGGTTTCCTCAATAATTTTCCAGATGTATGATAAAAAATGCTTTTAATTAAATTTATAATATTTAGAATCACTTTCTAATCGATTTAAATATTCACACAATGATAATTAATTTGACATATATTGTCTTTTAAATATTAAAATTACTTAAAAGTATGATATAAGAATACAAAATTTCAGGGATCTCTCATTTTAGACAGGATATAATTTTGTGCAGAGAAGCTGCGAAATACAGATAAAAGGCATTAAGATAAAAAAGACCAGAAATAGATCAGGGAATATTCTTTAATCAAAGAGTGGTCAGATCGGATTGGCTATGACTCCTCTGTCACCTGCCAGCCTCTTCATTTCTTGGTAGGTGCTACAGCGCACATCTCCGATAATCTGGTCTGTGTAGTTTAATCTCGGGCCTCTACAATTGTTGCCTTCAACATTTCCCTCGACGATGGTTAAAAGCAGGCCTGAATGCCTTATATTATGGCCTATCCAAATTGCTCGCTGTTGGGCGATTCTGTTAAGGAGCCGCCTCTTTTCGCCCACCCTGCTCAACACCTCGTCGTTTCGGATATGTTCTGACCAATGGATCCTCGCCATGCACCTGTAGCACCACATCTCAAAGGCCGCTAGCCTCCCGGACATGCTCTGGTCGATGGTCCATGTTTCGCTGCCATACATCAGCACACTCCAGACAAGAGTTTTAATCAAGTTTTTCCGAACGTTTAAATCTATGTTGGGGGATTCGAGGATTTTGGATTTTTTGTTGAAGGCGACTCATGCCTGTTGTATTCTGCTTATGATATCAGCCTCTGAGCGGCCATCTTGGGAAATTTTGCTTCACTACTTATATATTGAAAATATTAACATGTTTCAGGGCTAATGGTACCTTCGTCTGTATACAATGTATACTAACAAATTTAAAATCAAAAATAATATATACTTGTTGTATAGACTATCAAAATATAAAAAATGAATATATAGGAAATATAATAATTAAGTACTAACATAAAAACAAATGTAAAAGATAATATTCGTAAAAAGGGCCTGGTTATTTATAATATATTCAATTTATTGCTAGTATGTACTTCACTTGCACCAATACCAATCTTAAATAGTATGTCACAGGTTACAATACCATTACTGATCCACGAAGACCTGCTAATTAATTATCTTTTTACTAAATAATTTTAAAAATATGTCTTGCAGAGTCTTTTGTTGTTGAATGCCATTATTGATATAAAAATCTTCTAGACTAATCAGTGAAGGAGAAAGATGTTTCTAACTTTCAGCTCATATTTAGAGTCCAACATAGTGATTAAAATACAAATGACTTTAAGTATTGAAAAAAAAAATTGAATATCACCGTTTTTACATTGAGGCTTTTTGCTTAAACGTAAACTGGAAGGCCGATCACTGACCAGAGGCGGCGGCAGTAAAAGGCAAATTAAGGTACGGATTCGGGATTAGGGGTTCCCGTGTAAATCCGATTTACGGCTCGGAACCAATAAACGCCAGTTTGAAGACCTTTTCACATAATATTATGGCTCAATTCGGGGACCATGTAGGTGCAGAGGCTTTAACAAATTTTCAATACATTTTTATACCTACATTTTTCAGAAAACTTTACATTCACGTAAAACATATCATCGATTTTTCCTGAAATACCTAATTCATTACAATTATTTAGATAATTTAATTACTCCTAATAGGTAAATAAATATTCAGCAATGCATAATTTATTTATTTTATTGTAAACCAGTCGACTATGACGGCTGTCTATATTAAAATCAAATTATTTAAAATTAAGTACAAAAGTAGAAAATTCCTTTAAGATTGATGACGGTGTAGTGGCTAGTTGATGCACAGAAAAATGAGTCGTTTATTTAGTAAAATGTTTAGTTTTTGTAATTGTTTGTTTAAAAAATTAGTTTTAAACTCAACAAAAATGTCGTATTCAATAACTGCAAAATGACTTAGTGGTAACATTATTTATATAATTAACATGAAACATCTTCTTCAAATGTAGCAAATTTATTTTGTGGTAACATAATTATAATTAATATAAATTAACTTTGTTTTAACCACTTATTTATTGAAACATGTTGATTTTTTTCAATAAATAAGTGGTTTAAACAAAGTTAATTTATATTAATTATAACATGAAACACTTTGTATTATCCATTAATTTGTTGAAATATGTTTATTTATTTATTTAACGCCTTAATGGGCTTTTACAAAATATAAAAAATATAAATTAAAAAAAAATAACATAAGAAAGATATACAGTTAAAAGGTACAAGTACATATAATAGAATTGTGTAAATTTAAATTGCTGTAAAGATTCAAGTGCATATAATGTATAATATATAAATAATAATAAATAATGGATTTGTGTAAATTTAGATTGCAGTTAAAACGATTCAAGTACATCTTATAGATTTGTGTAAATTAATTTAAAAAAGCTTATTATTATGTTATATTTATCATTTGAGTTGTTTCTTTGTGTCCTTTTTACTGTGTGGGTCCAACAGTTAATGATCTTTTTCCTCCTCTTCGACTCTTAACGTGGCTCAATTCAAAAAACTTCTCCAGGCTATATGCTTTTCTAAATTATTGATGGATTCGTCTCAGAAAAGTGGTTTAGAGTCTCTTCTCGATTTTTAGTTCTTGTAGTATGGAGAGATTTGTGCGTCTCGCTGTCCACGGTACACGTAACATATGTCTCCAACCACATCTAAGAGACATCGATCCACTATTTATGTTATAGGTATTGATATGAAAAAAGCCACCAGCGGGTAATCATTGCTTATTTTATTGCCCCAGATTAACTCTCAAATGATTTATGTGTTAAATGAAACGGATATTTTATACGAACCGTATATTTTCACTGAGAAGCAAATCTCGACGTTCCACTGAAGTCTTTTCCAGCGTCATCAGGAGAGCGTTCTGTCGCCGCGGACGTGGAGACCGAACTGATTATTTCTTCCGAGGTCGTAAATTATGTGCAGTTTGCTGTGGAGTGTGCACTTCTTCTACGATAGAGGTCGCCAGTGTGCAATATGTACAAATTACATATTCGGGCTTTTCTGTGACGTCTCTTAAATGTGGAATAAAGTCATGAGAACTGGACTAGAAGAAGAACTAGAAGGAGTGAATAGTCCACAACAAAGTGCATATATATATTTTTTTCAATTGGTTGAGCAACTTTGTAGATTGATATTTAAAAAAATAATTTTATTATTTTTAATCTACTTATATTTAATTAATTACACCTACATGTTCCGGAAAAACCTTTCCATCGTCAGGGTGTTTTATATATGTCAAAATGAATGATGTCTTTTGTTTTGGTTTTCTAAATTATTTAAAATATTATTGTTGAGGTTCTTGATTACACAAAATTATTGGAAACATTTTTAGAATTGGACTAGTAGTTAAATTTAATTGATTATTAATAATATTTTCACTTTTACATGCTTTACTAATTTTTATGATTCCAAATTATTAAATTTCAGACCAAAATTATTTATGTGTAAAATAGAAAGTCCTAAATATTTATCAAAACCGTGATCGTTTTCTAATAAATTATTTGCAAATTCAGAAAAATATTTTTTCGAAACATGTAGGTGTAATTAATCAAACATAATAAAATTAATTTTTAAAGTGCATATAATTTATGACCTCGGAATAAATAATCAGTTCGTCCTCTCCCCCGCGGTGATAGGACGCTGTCCCGATGACGTTAGATAAGACTTCAGTGAAACGTTGATATTTGCTTCTCAGAGAAATATAGGTACGGTTTGTATTCTAAATCCGTTTCATTTAACACATAAATATGTCTAACGACCGTAATAACAACCTTTAACTTTTCAAATGATTACCTTCGGGGTAATTTCCTCCCGTGCGAATTGCAAAGCGTGGAAAAAGTGTCCGCCGAAAGGGAGCAGAGTCGAGAACAAAGAGCACAAAACACGTCACACCTTGCCGTGGTGGAGCGGGGCAGCCTACATATTAATCTGCGGCAGCGGCCGCGGGCGCCCTCTGTGCGGCCATTGTGCTCTCCGCGGGGCCTGTCTTGCGCTGACACCTCAATCTGTCGCCTCCCTCACCTACACCGCGCCGCCAGTGCCGTCCGAACTAGGGGTCGCGGGGGTCCGCGTTCCGCGATGAAAAAAATCACGATTCACTTTTTGGAATTTTTTTTTTCAGCCAGCAAAATTGACTAGCCGAGAGCAACGGCTATTGGATCCGTAAACCTTTAATCTTTAAATATTTAATTTAATTAATTATAATACAGTACTACAAAATATTTGTTGCAATATATTATTCCCATTCAGTTCCGGGAAGAATAACAATTTATACACTATGGTATGAAAGATTTAAAATTACAAAGAACAATACGGTTTAATACGAAAGTAAAAATAGCTTACAGAAAAGTAAAAAAACAATATATAGATACCGATTATATATAAAGGTATTTTAATGAAGAAAAACAACTACTTCTTCTTCTTATTCATCAGCCTGGATATGGGCCTCTTCCATTCCCTTCCATCCTTCCTTGTTGTTTACTAATTGTAGCCATTTCTTTCCCCCCACAGCGGCTATATCGTCGACCTATCTCTTTTGAGTTCTTCCGATGCCTCTTTTATTCTCCCAAGGTTTCCATTTCAGAATTCTGGGAGGCCATCTTGTAGCATCCTGCCTTGCAACATGTCCTGCCCATTGACATTTTAGCTTCGCTACACATCCGCAACACGAAAAGCAACACTGATTTATATTTTTAAGAGTGGAGAAAATATTTTTAGGAGTTTTTGCCAGTGTTTTTTCGTTTCTGGGGACTTAAGTTTACTAGGTAATGCGTTTCATTGCGCGTAGGCGATGTATTGTAGGCAGAAAACTATGTAATTTATAAACAAAATTTCTCGACATTAAAGAATTTACAAAAATTTTATGGGTAACCTCATAACTCAAATGTCACATTTAAATAAATAAACTTTGCGTGGCATTAAAAACGTCACTTTTAAAATAATAAAAATCGACACATGACATCAGCTTGTACGATGTCCGATTAAATAACGCGTCAGCATTTTTTTTGAATAGATAAATTGATTATGTGAAATAAGTGAATGGTATTTTCATCAGGTATACGTCCCTTTGACAAATTTCTGTGCATCTGTTAGTCAGGAATTAGTTCAAATATTGATTAAAAGATTGCTTACTGACAGAGTGAAATTAAAAAAACACTCTTTAACCTAATTCAAGCTATAAATGCATATTGAATAACCGTAGGCCTTTATTATATAGGTAAAATAGAGCTAGTCCGCAGTGTTTTACAGGTAGATTTCTGTCTAAATTATAAGTCGAAATATTGTAACATCAATATTCTAAAATCAACAGTTATGAAGATAAGCGACTTAAAATTTTAATTTTTTTTTTAAATATTTCTGACTTATCTTAAAATAAAATTATGGAAATATTAGAAAATTTAATTTTTGATATAAATTATGTTAATTATAGTCCTACATTTTACAGAAGATACACAAAGTTAGCCAAAAATATTGAAAAATTAATATTTTAAAGTCTTCATTCAGGTAAGAATCTACAATAAG